>VYZW01012347.1:0-12802 GCA_013401315.1 Balaeniceps rex
AGAAAAGGAAAAAGGGTGGGGGGTGGGGGAAGGGAGAGGGCTCTCACCACCCTTGGGGCCCCCGACGCCCACCACAACACCACCGGGCGCGCCAACGCCGCCTTCGAGTTGGGTCTTTTATAGGCTAGGCCCCGCCTCTAGTCTCGCCCCTTGCACCCTTAGAGGTCTCTTCTTCCAGAATGTTCTTCATCTTCTGCGCAGGCGCCACTGGCAGGGGGTGGGCGCGAGGGCTCTGTCGGGGGGCCGTGAGCCCTTTCCTCAAACCAGCTCTGGCTCGCCTCCGGCCATGTTGGTGAGGGGCCGGGCGCCTCAGGAGGCGGAACTGCGCATGCCCCGGCACGGCCTCCCGGCTCTGTGCCGATCGGCTTCTGCCCTGGGGGGCAGTGGTGCTGTGCAGCCCCCGATTTGTTGCTATGGAGACCTTCCCTTGCCTCGATGTTTGGGACATCAAGGCACATTAAGTCTGAATTTCAGGCTCTCCCGCACCCCCAGCACCGCGCCGGGGTGCCGGTGGGGGTGACGCCGGGATCGGGATGGGGGAAAGGCCGGAGCACCTTCACACGGCACGGGGCCTGGGCTCGCACAGCCGAGTACTAGCTGAAATTCCCGCTGTAGGTGCCCGCGGGGATGCTCTGCGCTCCCCTTCCTCCTTGGGGAGCTGATGTCGCCTTTCGGGTGAGGGAGGACCACAGGAGGGAGGAAGTGCCCGGCTCCCGCAGGGAAGCTGCCTGGGAGGAGGACGGGGCCTTCGCAGACCGGGAAGGGTGGCTGCCGGCAGCTCGGCGCCGGCTGCCTGGGGGGCAGTGGGGTGGAGGTGGGCTCAGCACGGCACCAGGGCTGGCAGCCCACAGCTCGGGGACCTTTGGTGGCAGCGGGTCCCGTTGCTCCCCCAGGCCCTGGAGACTTCTCTGCGGTGCCTCCTGTGGCTCCCGCGGGACCCACCAGCGCTGCTCCGCTGTGGAAGAAGATGCCGACTGCTAGAGTGCATCGACTGCAGCGGCATGGGCACCGGTGAGGGGTGCAGGCGGGGCGGACAGGGTCCCCAGGGCCACGTGGCCACCACAGCCATGTGGGACCTGGGGACAGGCGCAGGCCTGTGATCCGGGGAGGGAGGGAGCGTGGCCTGGGCTGCTTGTGCTCATCATCTCCCTGCCCCTTGCAGTGCCCCCCCGTTGCAGCCGGCGCAGACTCCAGCCCCACCAGCGCAGGAAGTCTCACACAGCACCTCGGTTCCTGGCACTCCCGCTGAGGAAGAAGAGGCCAGGATCCTCACAGGACACCACAACACCCAACTGCCCTCCCAGCCCCTATCCCAGAAACCTGCAGATCCTCACTAATAAGTCCAAACTTGACACGTGCGTTCGCTGAAGTGCACGAGCACTGCAGGGCAGGAGCCTCCGTCGTGGCCCCAACCCTCCTGTTGGCACCACGGGTGCTGCCAGGCCCTTTCCCAAATAGGAGGCTGCACTGGCACCCCCAGGTGTGATGCTGGTGTCACCCTGTGGGGCCGTGGTGGGTGGCAGCGGCACTGAGCCCGGGCTGGGGAGGGGGAAGCATGGCAGGAGCTGTTGTGGGGGTGACGCTGCCCTGCCTAGGGGGGAGCAGTGACCCCAGGGTGTGGGGAGGGCAAGGGGGTTCCCGTGGGTCCCTCCTCCCACGTCAGGGCTCCAGCAGGGACTCCAGAGACACCCAAAGGTGTTGATAGTACAAACACTTTATTTGGGCATCTAAACTCATGACTCTTCATTAACAGGCATAGTGATATAGTTTAAATTATTTTAAGTTATTATTTTGTTATAGTTTAAATTATTTTTATATTTTTCCTTTTTTTAGCAAAAAAGTTTTAGTGTAACTTCAATAAGTTAAATAAAATATTTTTCCCCTTGAAGAAGGGCGCAGTTCAAGTACGCTCTTGCGTGCCTGGGGCAGAAGCCAAGCCCGCCGGGCGTAGGACCAGGGGCAGCGCGGGTGGCAGAGGGAAGGGTCAGTTCTTCAGGGTCTGGAAGTGCTTGAGATGCGCCTGCACCCAGGGCGCCCGGGGGTCCGTGCACAGCTCCTTCTTCTTCTTGGTGACCAAGCTGCCGGGAGAAAACGCACGTTGGGTCTCTCGGCCAGGGCAGCGGGGTGCCTGGGTTGGGTCCCGCCAGCAGCGCCCCCAGTGTCCCCGGCCGTGTCCCCGTCCCCCTCCCGGCCACCCTCGTGGCACTCCCCCGGCCATTGCACCCTGAGCCCCCCACAGCGGTGGGTACTCGCGTCACCCCGGCTGGGTGCAGCTGCTGCTGGTGATGTAGGCAGAGGCGATGAGGCCCCGTGGGACGGGGCGTTGCTGGTAGCTGAAGCAGCAGGCAGTGGGGACGCCATCTGTGAGGGCAGAGAGACAGCCAGCCCTGGTGAGACCCCAGGCTACAGCACAGGCTCTGGCCCCACCGACGCTTGGGGTTCCCCAGGAATTTGCCATCTCACCTCCCTCCCCTTGTGTCATATTCCCTGATGGTGGCCTCCCAGGAGACCCCTGGCCCCAAGCCTGAGTGCCAGCATTGGCGGTGGTCTCCCATTCCCAGACCTCCCCGCAGCCACGAGGGTCCCCACTGACAGGGATGGGGTCTCCGGCTGCCCCCGCAGCTCCCGTGGAGCGATGTCACACCCAGCCTAGGGGAGGACGCAGGGACGCTGGACTCACCGAGATGGGCCTCAGACGGGGAGCAGGTGGCCGCGAGGAGGAGAGCAACCAGGGCGGCTGCGGGGACCTTCATGGCGCTGCGGGGGCCGAGGGATGTGCGAGCAGGGCTGGAGCTGGGGGTGCTGCAGGGCTGTCCTCTGCACAATGCTTGGCCTCTGTGGCACTGCCCTCCTTTTATCCCCAGCCGCTGGGCAGGCGCAGGGTTTCAAGGAAGGAAAATGAGTGCATCATATCAGGGAAATTATGTCAGGATCGCCCAGTTTTGCTGAGTTGGAGAAGGCAAGGAAACCGCAGAAGGGGAAGCGCTGGCCACGGGGCTGCGACTTTCAGATTCCATTTGGGTGCCTGGCGGGGACCGTCTGGAGCCCAAAGCCCCATGATACCGACCCTGCTGCTGCTGCAAGGACCCCACCGGCCACGAGCCAGGCTGGGGCACGAAGTTCCGTGGCCAGAGCCCCGATGGCAATCCCAAGCAGGCAGCCGTGAAGCAAGCTCCAGGCAGGCATTTACTTTGCAACAGCCGCAGCAGCATCACTGTGTCAGGCAGGGGGCTGCGGATGGACAGCCCAACCCAGCTCAGGTGCCAGGCATGGACATCCCCAGCCACTGCCACCATTGCCGGCAGAAAACCACTGCCAGGCGTCAAATCCCAACTTGTCCCCAGTTTTGCCACAAATACCACTTCTCACCCGGCTCCACTGGTCACAGCAGGTTTACAGAGTTAGCGCTGTAACGATGCACTGTGCATACATTTATCTCCACTAACAGCACTCATTCTTGGTTGGACATGGTGGAACGCAGTTGTGTTGAGCTAGAATTCACTGGGGGGGGTGTCTCACATTTTTCCCTTTTTTGCTAGTAATATGGTCAAAAGCAGTATTCTCATGCTGGATAGGTGGTTGCAGAGACATGGAGGACTGGATGACCTGGAGGGACTCAGCTCTGTTGCCCTGACCCAGGGCTGGAGCAGTGAGCTCAGGCTGCAGCCTAGCCTGCCATCCTCCCTGTCCCCAGGGTGAACAGAGGATTTACACCTCTCTCAGGATTTTAGTTTTGGCTGCAGTCTGCAGCCTCTTGACAGTCAAGTTGTTGCAATTTCTGCTTGCTCACTTCTTCCCAAGCAGGACAATTTCATCCAATTTAAGCTCTCTCTACTGGCTTAGCCCCAAAAAACCAAATACATTTGTGTCAGGAGATAGACAGGGCATTAAGAGTAGGAGCTGGAGGGAGGAGAGGATTCTGCTGGTGCCCACTGAGATCAGCTCATTGCAGCCTTGCAAATGAAACCTCGAGGAGAACATAGCATGACTGAAAAAAGGCAGCATTTGCAATCCCGGAGGGTAATTCCCAAACGCCCCCGCCGGTGCACACCCAGAACAAAAGAGCTGCCAAACCTGCTACTTCCTCCTTTTTTTTTTTTTTTCCCTTCTTTTTCCGGCCTTGCCCGGATGCTGCCCCATGGTGCCACCAAACAGTTTGCTGCCCGCTCCCAGCTACCATGCAAACCCCTGGCCTGCCACCACCTGCCTCCTGATCCCTGCTCGGGCATGACTAATTCTTGCCACCCTGATTCAAGGGAAAAGTCTAACTCACCGAGATGCTGAGCAATGGCTGTGCCCGTCCTCCCATCCCCACCGCATGGCAGGGGTGATGCTCCCCATTCACACGCAGTGATAAACCTCATGGTGGCTGCAATGACCTTTTGCCCAGAAAACCTTCCCCTGCCAACAGGTCCCTGTCTGAAGGATGCATCCCTCTGAGCTAGCACTTGTTGGACAGGAGGTGTAGAATGAGGAGAAAAGGTCATGATTGTTTCTTTTAGAAAAGATAGGACAGAGGTGAGAACGGGTGTAAATCATCCCACTGGAGACCTTCAGGAGGAGCTAGGCAGCACTGATCTGGCCTCAGGGCGGTCGTATGAACAGAAACAACCTCTCCAGCTCCCTTCTCCAACTGCCTGTTTCAGCTATTTCTGTTTAAGCTGCTCTGTGCCTGGGGCTACAAATAAATAAATCCTTTGTAATTAACGGTGACCAGGGTCTTCAACTGGGGCATTTGAGATGGGCTTGGAGGAGAGGTAGTACCTGCTGTAAATGTTCCTGCTTGTTAAATGTCACTGGATACACAGAAGCAGAAGGAAGAGGCTCAATTCCTCAGAGGACTGAAGATCTGCATGAGTTTTTCTGTTAATGCCATTGCAGAGTCACTAAGAGGTTACTCTTAACCTCCAAAGCGTCCTCTGTGTGCGGAGGAATCCCAAGTTCAGGGGTCAGCCAGCAGAAGCCTTTTGTGTTTTTATGAACCTCTCTGCCTGTAAACCCCCATGTCTCCCACAAAGACCTGCCCCAGACCTCTGCCCTCCAACCACCCCATTCTGGCATCTCTCCTGCCCTCACCAGAGCCAGCTTTGCTTTGTTAAATAAGAAGTGTGAGGGAGGACATCAGCATGCAACAGGCTGTTACAATGAAGGCAACCAGCAATTGCTCTCTGGGTCAACTGTAGGAACAAGATGCTGAGCTACCCGAACCCCAGGGTGGGATGCTTCTGGGGAGAGCAGCCCCGAGCCAGGGTTGAGCTGTGCTTGGGCAGGAGAACCAAGTCATGAGGCCCACAGCCAGGGATGAGCAATGGCAGTGAGCAACACTGGCTTGGCGAGAGCCCCTTCGCCTGCCCAAGTAGAGAGAAAAGGGGTGGAATAGGCAAGAGAATAGCAACGGGGAACAACAAATACCAGGATGGTAGTAAGGAATATCCCACACCCAGCAAATATTAGAAACTGAGATCATCGCTATGACAAGTAGAAGCGTGATGATCTGTGGGCATTGGCCTTAGCAGTTACCAGAGGAAAGTTTGTCATCCGGTAGGAACCACAGAAAATCTCACAATTGCAAAGATTATTTCTGATGGAAATGGCAAAAATATTTCCTCGTAGCTGCAGAAGTGGTTGGCCAAGCTTTCAGTTCTCCATTTAGATGAGAGCCGGATGGGACTTCTTACTGGATGCTGATGAAATACTTGCCATTCTAACTGGAATCGAGGATATTTCAACGAATTGCACAAAATTGCAGCTCAGCAAAAGCAGATCGTTTGTGTTTAAAGTGTGTTTAAGGAATTAAATATAAGGAACTGATGTAAAGGGAGATTGAAGAAATGACTTATGGTTTTATTTCTCCTGCCATGGAAGACCTCTGTAAGCAGATGACTTTCTAATCCAGCAGAGAAACACAAGAGAAATTCAAGGCGGGGGGGGGGGGGGGNTACAAATTTGAAAAACAAAAGACAGTAAAAGCCCGTTAGTTAGGAAGGGGATCAAGTCACCAAAGATGCCACCTCTGTTTGGCTTGTCTTTGCGTAAATAAAACAAGAGGTTATGGTCAAGTACTCAACACAATCAAAATTTAGCGCTCATAGATGAGAAAAGGGAAAAGAGAACAAGGAAGGAAGAGGTAGATAAGGCAGGTGTCCCCTAACTTCCTCCCGAGCCAGGCTGAACCACTGGTCGTCAGCAGGACAAACTCACATGGAGTGGGAGAGGTACCAGAAAGCCAGTGATGAGCAAAACATGACACTAGCCTTGCATTATCAGATGCTTTTGGCACTGCCTTGCATGTGTCTCCTTAAGAAAATGAGGGAATTAAAGTCTAAAAAACACATTAGCCCCAGGGGCTGCGAGCACACTTAAAAGAGCAGAGGGATCATCGTTACTGACCTGGCAGCAGGCAGCTGGCAAGGCAGAGGGGGACAAGTCAAGGCATGGCGACACGTGAAGAGCTGCACTGAGATAGCAGCCAGAAACAGCAGGGACAGTGTGTGGTCAGAGCAGACCCCCAGATTTGCTCAGTACTGGGGTGACTGCTGCTGGTGAGGAACTTGCCCCTTAGGGCCTCGCATTTCAAGAAATAAGCGATAGGAGAAGAGCGAGAAAAGAGCAGCAAGAGACTCCCATGTCCAGACAGGGCAGCCAGACAATGTCATGGATTCCTTTAGACTAGAAGAGAAGACGAGGGATGATCTCAGTCATTGTAAGAGGACAGCATTGCTTCTGGTCCCCAAGCCTGCTAAGGAAAGCTGAGACACAACTGCCTCAGCCTGCAGCCGACTTTAGGAAAGCCTCCCCAACTCTGCAGAGAGTTTACCCTCAGGACAAACCCCTGCTAGCTGGCAGAAGCAGGCTGTATTTCTGACCCTGAGTCAGGGCAGAGGGATGCTCCCTACACCTCTTTCAGGAGAGGCTGCCAGACACGTGGAGCCCTGCGCTTCGCAGCACTAAGAGGATCACAGCAGCCCTTCTGCCTTCACCATGCACCAGCGTAAGACAGAAGGAAACCACAGGCAGAAAGAAATGAAAGAAACTGCCAACACCACAATCTCATGCAAGGGTAAAGAAAACCACATGGCATTATGCAACATCCCTCTGGGAAGCGACACTCGTCATTGATAAAAATTATGCAAAGGGGTCCCGTGGCTAGAGGTTGCAAGGAAAACAGATCAGCCTGCAGTGAGCTGTCACTGACCCTTGCATGTATTGTTTTATGAGAATAACTCAGCATTCAAAGTGGAATTCCTAAACCAGTCCCCACTGATACCTTTTTAATTCAAATTCCTGAAGGTCCCTTCCCCCTCAGAGGATCCTGTGCTATGCCCTGCACAAAGACCCACAACCCAGGACAGGGATTTTTCTATGGTCCTGGATCAAAGATAGACCTGTTCTCCCCCCAGCTTGAGTGACTTCTACACTAGACTGAAAGGAAGGAGAGTGGTAAGAGCAAAAATAATCTCTCCCCAGGCAGGAGGTTGCAGCACATCCCTGTGTGCATGCATTACAGAACACCACAAGGGCATTAGTAAGGTCCAACAAAAGGAGGGTAATTTGACGCTGCAGGCACATGTGCCTGACACCGTCCAGCCACCCAGCACAGTTCTACCAAACCACAGGGACGCTCCGAGCTGGTTACCCTCAGTTCTATGTCTGAGAGCTTAGAGACCACCCCAGGGCATACATTTCACCCAGAGATGGCTGCAGCCTCAGATTCTCTCACCCTCTCTCCCAGACTCCCCATATTGACTCCAAGTCCCCAGCCTCAAGCACCCCTTGCTCCTTAAGGCAAGCAGATACATTTCTTTAAACAAAACCAGGGAAGAGAAATGCCGTGTGGGCAGAGCAAACATTTACACAAGAAAGAAGTGCCCTGCTTCACCTAAACGTAAATACATCCCTCTGTATGTAGCAGGATTCAGAGCACAAGGCACAGTAAAACACGCAGGTTTCACTCACTTGCCAGCCCATGGGCACCTTCATGCCACTCTGTGAACCCAACTTTGCTCTGCCCTAGCTCCCCCAAACAGCACCCACAGCCTCCCGCCCTGCTCTTGCACAGTACTTACCCCCACCCCAGGCCCCCATCCTGCTATTTGTCTCCTGTGCCTCATGACTTGCACCTGCAGCCCCGTCCCCCACCCCTGTGCTCAAGTGGAGGAAAACCCAGGGGCTAATTCTCACCAGGGCTGGTTTTGGCTTTGCAAGAGCACATGGACTCTGCGCTCCCAGATGTACTGACCTACAGCTCTTCTGTGCAATTTGGCAGAGCCAGTGGCTCTCCGCTACTGCCTCTGCAGACATCTGCGCCTGCCCACGTGAATACATGGTTGGGACTTTAAAAAGAAGTTGTCTGACTGCAAAAAGTGATTTCAGTTTTGAGTTTGCAGACACCAACTATCATTACCTCCTGCACCCAGACGGCAGATTGCATAAGCCCCATTTCCATGAAAACAGGCCAAAAATAAAAAAATATCTAAACTTACATAGCTGGGGTTATCTCATAGCAATTGCTTCTTTCTTCTCCACTTTTTGCCCTTGATGAGACATTCTGGCAGAGAGTTTCACATGTTAATTATGCCTTGTGTCAAAATATTTCTTTCTAGCGCATAGTTTCTCTCTTTAAATGGTTTTAACCACGTAGATGTCCCTTTCTTCTTCTGCATGAAAGGGTAAATAATCAATATTGAATGTTCATTTTTAAGCTCCCTTCATCTATTTGCCCCACTCTTTTCAATCTTTCATCTCCAAGTCACTAAATGCTTTCATCACCTGACTCAAAGTCTTCTGTGTTGGCTCTAGCCCTCTCTGAGTCAAAATGATCAGAGCTGAACGTGGCATTCGGAGATCATCCTGCTGGTTTCTACAACATTATGGCATTTGGAGAATTAGTTTCTGTCCCATCCTTCACGCACTCCAATATTCTGTTTAATCCTTGGACTTGAGGCACCAAAGATCAACTCTAGAAAATAAAGAGATGTTAAGTCTCATTTTCTAAATAAAATGGCATTTAGGGGACGTGAATGTCATTGAAGAGGTATGGAACAGAGACTATTAAGTCACATGGGCCAAATACTCAGGACCCAAATACCTTTAAAATCTGGCCATAGACCCAAAAACGTTACCACAGGCCTTTTTCTTCCCCAAGTAGCTGTAGTTCATTTGACCTTAGAAATGGTAATTAGTATTTCAAATGACTCCTGAGTGAATGTCATTTGCTAGCATGTTGCTCCATCGACTAACTCCGTTACACCCCAGTCTTCTCCAACCCTGATTAATGCAAATAATCTTGTATTTTGCAGACATATGCCTCCCGCTGAACTCCCCTCTCCCGATCCTCAGGCATCGCACAAGATGCAACATATTCGCAGCATGTCACGCAGTATTGGTCCTGACACACACCAACATTAACCTAATAGCTTCCTTTTATAAGTTCACAGATACTTGCAACGAAGGAAATGCAGTAGATCTCACTCGTCTGGGCTTCAGTAAGACATTTGAAATGGTGCCATACAGTAAATTATTAGCTAAGCTAGAGAAGATGTGACTGGCATATGAAACGTAAAGTGGGTAAAGATCCGCCTGAATGGGGCATGGTAATTGCTTCAGCTGAAAGGGAATGTGTTAGACTGTAGGGGGTTTACCAGTACAGTTCCTTGAGTTTCTGCCTCAAAAATTATTCCACTTAACATTTGCATTAATGATCTTGGCACAAAAAGCAGGAGAATGCAAAGGAAATTTGCTGACAAGGCAAAATGAGATGCTATCATCAATCTAGAAGAGGCCAGGGTATCACATAGAAAGATTACAATGACCTTGAGGACTGGAGTAATGGAGGAGGGATTTGATTCAGCAATGCAGACTGTATGATCATGCTGTTGGGGACAAGGGATAACAGTAGTGGCTGTTCCAGTTTGGGAGGCTGTCAGCTGGAAACGTCTGGGGCAGGGAAAGACCCATACTACAAGTCACAAGACTGTGACAAGACACAAGAAGTGTCAAATGCAAAGACCTTGGGTTGAGGGGTTAGGAGAATGAGGGACTGATCTGTGTGAACGCATCAGAGTCAACACCAGGGGTGGAAAAGAGGTGTAGCAGACACTGCTGGTGTAAGGACATACGGCTAGAAGCTGGCTGGGAATACAAATCGATGGGAAATTAGATTTCCACATTAAAGTAGTAAGTTTCTCATGCAGGTTTCTGACCCAAGCAGGGCAGATAAAAACCAACCACCACTCAGATGGGTATCAGTCCGACTGTGCAACCAGCACGCTCGAGAAGCCAGCCATGTCAGAGGTGTGACCTTCCTTCTGAATTTGAACTGGTTTGTCTTTACAAGGGCCTATTCACAGGGGCGTTTTAGAGCCCTATTTTAAAAGGTGTCACTAACCACAATGTTGTTTTGGAATCAAATGTTCTACAAGGCTGTACAAACGCTGTCAGCCCTGGCGGACGGCAGCTGCCTGCTCTCTTATTCCCAGTACAAATGCTAGATTCACTTGTTCCCCTCCCGGACTGGTGGTAGTTTGAGTGGTTGTGGGGTTTTGGTCTGTGATTAACTGCTTCACTCTGAAACCTCTCTGGCCTGCTCAGCTCGGCCATTCAGTCTGGAATCACTGAATAATAGCACTTCTTACAAATTTCCCCCAGAGTATCCTTTTTGGACACTCCCATTTCTAACAGCTCCTCTTTCTCTGCTGTGGAAGAGCAGGGCTGAGGCAGAGTCTCTTGTAATGCAGACACCCCCACCTCCTGACTACTTGCTGCTTCTGCTCCCCAGGAATGAATTCAGTTTTGCAGTTGCAACCTTTTAGTCTTCACATTCTGTGTATTTACCCATCCCAGCTTGCTGTCCTTGCTGCCACATCCCCAGGAACAGAGTCACCTTCACTGCAGTACCTAAGCACATCAAATCTCCTTTGGGATCATCAGGGGTTTCTATTTCTCTCTTTTCAGTTTCCTCTGCATACTTGTCTCTGATCACCTCCTGCAAGTCCCTCAGAGCTTCCTGGGCTGCCTCTCTGCTGAGTCAAAAGATTTTTATAACACTATTTTAAATTTTCAGGCTTTTTCTATTGACTTCCTCTTTCTCTGGAATCTCCCTTTTGAATTTACTGGCACAAGATTATTTCTGGGGTCAGCTTGTATCCTTTTCCTCTTGCTCCTTTCAACCACAGGATGTAGGACTGAATCACACTATAGGCAGGATTATTTAATGGTCCCTCCAGGTCTCTCCCTTCTATCCCCCCCAGTCTGTGAACCCTAGCACCCACAGCATCCCCCCACTCCCATGGCCCAGCCACAAAACTCTCTCTTTGGACAGGCTCTTCCACTTTTCAGCTGAAGGGGACTGATTTTTCCTTCTGTGAATTCCCCAGTGAGAGCACAGAGGTTTATGGCCCAGCAGGTAACAAGCTGTCATGTCTTGGCTTTGCTTTTAGGACCAAGCCTGGAGTAATGGCAACCATTAGCCCTTTCCTATCCTTTTAGGAGACAGCTCCTTCCAGCAGACTCCACGCCCTAACCCTGCTGGGTGTAATTCAGCATGACAAAACCTTCTCCTCCCAGGAGAGGTATTGCTGGTGATTCAAAGTGCTCTTTGGTGTGAAAACTACTTTCTACCCCAGTCTAAATGCCTCAAACGCCCCCTGTGTGCCCAGAGCCCCTCCAAAAAGCTGACCCTGCTACCCCTGAAAATGCCTTGCAGGAAGATGGAAAGGAGTCCAAAGAGTGCAGACAACCAGAAATAACAACACATAGCTGAGTCTTGCATCTGGGCCTGTCTTTTGCCCACAGAGCTGCGTGAAAACAGTTTGAACTGTGATTTTTGCCACCAAGGACTCATCACAGCTGTCCCCATGCCAGGACTGTGTCCCCAACATACTCCCCATCACCAGGAGCAGCAGGCTGGGAGCACATGTGAAAATGGCAAATCAAGGATGCTAGGCTAGTGCCCCACACACACTCCCGAGGTTTGAGCACAAGTGCCAAGGATGCTCTGCCAATGACACAAGAAGTTGGCAGTTGCCTCCGGCAACAGAGAACAAATATCCTGGGCACAAGAGATAACAACAGACCTTGCTGGCTCAGAGTGTACAAGGCTAGAGAGGAGTGAGGTAGCAACACAGTGAGATGCAGGAACAACAACCTGTTTGCAAGGAAGAAGGGGAAGAAGCCTGCTTGTGTGCGTAATTCTGCAACAGCAGTCCATGAAGGCAGGATGTGAACTCATCATGCTGCTGGTGACTGGACTCCTTAGCAGCAGCAGTGCAGGGAGGAAAAGGTCAAGAGCAGATGACTCAGGGGTCAGCCACATGCACTGTGGTGCCCACTTTCCAGGGCCAGGTTAACCCTGGATCCAGGCCAGGTGAATATACACTGGCTGGTCTTAAAGAGACAGGTCCCTGCAGAGGACATGCTGTCTCTAAGGTCTAAAGGGCATTTGCTCACTCCCACAGCTCACATCAGGAACACCCTGCTGAGCAAGAATCCACAGTTCCCCATCTAAGGTTTTTATGAGGGCAGGGAGAGCCCCCCGCCTTGGGGTTAGAGCAAGTGGGGTTTCAGAGAAACAGAAAATAGGGCTGGGGAAGAGTCATCGACTTCCACGCAGAAGATCAACACTCACTGTATCACTCCAGGTACAGACTTCCTTGCTCTCCAGGTGATCTACTAGCACTTTCTCACTGCTGCATATTTTTTCTTCCATTTTTTGCTGTAATTTGAGACCAGAACACCAGCATGAAAACAAAAAGATGAATTTGTTCTTTCCTCCTTGCAGTGACCCTTGTAGACTGTTCTCAGG
>VYZW01012365.1:5518-30334 GCA_013401315.1 Balaeniceps rex
GCTGGCATTGGCTCTATTGGCCATAGGGGAAGCTTCTAGCAGCTTCTCACAGAAGCCACCCCTGTAGCCCCCCCACTCCCAAAACCTTGCCACGCAAACCCAATACAGTTGGTTTGTATTATCCTGTCTCAGGAAAGGAGGGAAGGAGAGGGCATTGCTTTTGTGTTTTGGTTTTGTTTTTTTTCTAGGGTGATTCAGGGTAGCTTTTTTCCTGATCCTATGTGAGTGCTGGGACTTTTTTTCTTTTCGTTGCAACTCTATCTGCAAAGTGACGTAACAGGAATCCAAGTTATTTATTCTTCAGTTGCACCTTAATTATGCTTTAAAATGCTGCAGTTGCTCTGTGGTGAACTATCAGGAAAGATAGTTTCCAGACTGAGCTAAAAGAAAGAAAAATGGTTCATTTCAGTAGAAGAATTGCATATAGCTGAGTAGGAGAAACAGAAAAAACTGGTGGATTCTACTTTTTTAGATAGAGATGATCTGTGCTTTAAATAGAAGGTCAGTCATTTTTACAGTTTGTCAAACACTATCCACAATCAAAGCTGGAATTTTTTTGACATTTTCTTGATGTGTCGTGACATACCTGTTAAAGAGAGAGGCAGTATAGAGAAGCAATATGTATGGAAATGGGACTCGGTCATATGTGAAGATGTACAAATTAAACTTGCATCAGGTTTTCTAACATCCCAAAAGGCCACAGAGCAAGGCTGTTTCCCAAAAGCCTTTCTTGCCTCCTGAAAGCATTACTGTGCCTTGGACAAATCCATTCAGTTGTATTTATATCATTAAGCACAAACCAGGGAAGAGCTTCTAGTTCCAGAGTCATGGAGCAGCGACTCCTTGTGTCCACATTGCTTTAGGATTAAAATCATCTATTCCACGTTTGTCTTGAGGAGGGCTGGCTGGGAGAGTCCCAAGTGGAGCCAGGGAGTGAACTAAAAATTATGTGGACAATCAGAAGGTTCAATACTCAAATGAGACTTCTGGTCCTCTTTTCTTAAGCCATAAAAGTAAAGATAACGATTTGTTAAGCAGTAAAGATATGTGTTTGATTCCTAGGCAAAGATGCCAGAGGAGACTGGGGTGAAAAAGTGCATTGCTGTGATGTGAAGCGATCTGTCTGGCATGATGCACCGTCCTAAGCAGCCAAGGAAAAGGTGGATCCCTCTAAACATATAGTTGACACTCCCTATAAAGTGAGACTCAAGTTTAACTTTCTCTGGGTGTGTACTATTTTTAGCTTAAATGAAGTTAGTCCATCTGCTGGTTTTACTAGGATTTTAAAAAAGAGCCTTTCTAAAAAAAAAAAAAAACCAAAGAAGTGCTGTTTTCTCTTTTATTGTGAGCATATCCAGTCTTCATTTTTTCTTATTTTAAACTAAAACTAATTACATACCTTTTCCATATATAAAAGAAACATATGCATTTTATTGTATTTTCATATGGATGAGGCGTTCTTTCTTCACAATATACTAAGGGGTGAAAAAAGAGAGCAGTGGATGCTGTTCAGAGCCGCAGCCGTCTTTATGAATCTCTATTTATTAATTTCCTTTCCTTCTTTCCTCCAGAGAACCTTGAAGGTGGCCAGGGTCATCGCAGAAGACTGAAAACTGATTTGAAGCCTCAGAGGAGGTAATAATACTTTCTCATTCCTCCCTTGTTTCATCTTGACAAACTAGCTGTAACTCTCTGCAGATTAGGAACATGCAATCTGGCATGGTAGGACTAAACCACGTTTACAGTGTATCCTTAAACTTCATTAAGGGTCTTCCGTTTCTATGATTAGAAAGATTTTTGTTTGCATCTGAGCTGCGGTAAAATCTGGGTCATTGGGTTAATGGACAATAAGAAACAATTAATCTATAAATCCATTAAGTGATGATAATGATGTGGAATAGATTTTTAAGTCTGTAAGGATTTAGAGGATGCTGTTTTCCCTTTTTGTCTCTTGTTAAGGCAGAATATACTTTGCTCGTTCCAGTTTAGGAGACGTTTTAACTCTCTAAATAACCAGCGAAGCTTTCACTTGCCCGTGTTATGTATTTTCTTCTTAGCTGACTGTGTAAATCCTTTAGCTGCGTGGTAAATATTTGTGAGCATAAGCAGTAAACCTCCCTCTGAAAGTGAGCGACCGATTTTATGAGTGTTGAATGGGTAACCAAAACAATAATGTTTCTCTTCCACTTCACAAGAGTGAGCAGAGGTTTTGCGTTCAAGACATTTTAATCATATCACTATCATACTGTGCCCTTTATCTAGAACTAAATATCAGCCAAAGTTTACTTGAAAATGAGCCTAGGTTTTGCTCAAATAAGCTAATGAACCTTTGTGAACTTTAAACACTGGGCTGAATTTCAGCTTTGGAACAATACTTGAAGCCAGGTGAGTTTTACTGTAAATATTTCCAACGTGGTTCCAGCAACAATCTGATCTTGTTTAACTAGTTTAACTAAATGCTCGTGTAACGTGGAGGCCTGGATGACAGACTTTTTTACAAAAAAATTTGAAAAGTAAAAGCAGTGGTAATATGCTGCTGTTGAAGCTGTGTGCTAAATTTCTAAATGTGCAGGCTGAGATAGTGTTCCGTACAAATATTCCTTTTCTTCATCTGTACATATTCGTATATAGATACCAATAGGAAGCAAATGCCCTAAAAATTTAAAGGACTCCTCAAATTTACTAGCATACTAACAAAAATACTGAATGCACTCTCTATATGTATATCAATTTGTAAAATCTAAGACAAAATGAATCTTACTGGTTACACCCTCTCAATCAGGTATTGCTCATCTCAGTGGCTATAAACCCCTTTTTAAAGGGTTTGAACGTAAATGTAGCTCGTTACAGAAAGGAAAGAGAATAAATGGGGGGATGCAGTGAGAGAACTAGAGGTTCAAGAGCCTAAACAGCACCTCACAACCAATAGCAAATTGCATGCTTCTGGTAAATAGACAAGAGCACAGAAATCTGCATCCGTCCATAAATCCCCCTTTGCCTCTTCCCCCCCTACCCCAAAACCCAGTTCCAAAACATTACTTGGTCTCAGAAGCAGATGGAGCTAGCATAGAGATGCCTTCACACAGAAACGCAATTGCTTCAAGATGGACCACAGTGGTTGATAAAAATAAATAATGAATAAATAATAGTATATGCTGTGCTCTTGACTAGTCTAAGACATAGGGATTTATAGAGAGATCACCCACCATTTTTCTGAAACGCATTTGAAATCTGGTCCAAATAGTCAAAATGTAGTAAATACACATGACCAGTTCCTTAATTTAAGATCTGTGATTATGTAGGCAAAAGACCAGACCAGTAAACGTGCTGGGAGTGAATGTGGCTCAGACAAGTACACTTATACTGAGGCAAAACTAGTGTGACTGGACGGAGAAATAGGCAGTCAGCAGAGTAAGGCACACATCACCTGGGGCTTTTGTTAGGTGGTGGTACTGTAGTATTCTAAGGGTTAATGTCGTGTAAGCTTCTTTTAATTGGAAGTAAAGATTGTGTAAAAGTTTACTTTTTATAGCATTAATCTGTAGATTAATGTTTCCTGTGTTTTAATGACATGTTCCCCAGCAGCAGATGAGTGGTATAAAAATGTTTAATTAGAGTCAGTCATAGCCTGCTGGCAAGCAATGACCTTACCTTCAACTCAACGTACTGGATAAAGAACTTGCAGTCTTTTTTGTTCTTTAACATAAGTTTTAAGCCTAAAAGGCATAAGGTGTAGTTTTTTTGCATACCCCCCTGAATGTTGACCGTAATAACAATACAGTGATATCTGTTTTCTTTAAACAATTGTCTCTAATTCTTGGTTGGAATTTACCGAGGGGTGTGTGTTGATGTGTGTGTGTGTGAAAAGGGAGACAGAGACACAGAGAGGGCTGAAAGTTCAGCAGATTTTCTTGGTTTTCGACTGCGGCTTCTGTTTTGTTGCCTGTACTTAGAACATCAGCTAGTCTAGGCTGATTTTAATGTAACCACTGCTCTTAAGCAAGGCTTCGTCTCACCACTAACTATTCCCTAAGGCATTTATTACTTCAGGCATGTATTCTATAAATTATACAGAGGGCATGACACTATGTTTCAGTATATCATCTAGATGTGTATGTGTTTTAATCTATCTGTGTTGTACGATGGAAGGTAGGCTTTTTGCTCCCCTTACCTTGCGCTCTCCTGTTTCATATGAAAGCTTCCTTCTCAGCACAGAAGGGAAGAAAATCCGTCTACCATTATGCGCTGATACAATTAAATGCACGAGCTGGCCAGCATTTACATGGCTTGGCTGCAAGTCAGGAAGGTACCCATAAAAAAAAAAAAAAAAAAAAAAAAAATCTGTGTGTGCATGCGTTCATGTATGCGCATGTATAAAATATAATATAACTGGAACATGCCGATTGTTTTTCTCCTGGTTTGAAAATGGATTCCACTCTCTTATCACTGCCAAAATAAAATAAAGTAAACCAAGTGTTTCTTTCAATACATCTTGCAGTCTTTATCAGCTCAATAAACATACACTGGAAAACCAAAGAGAAACTATTGGTGTTCTTTAGAGAAGAGAGTGAAACAAAACCAGACATTCTGAGAGTTTATGAGAGCATGTAAAAAGATCATTTCCTGAAAAAGTCCCTAGCTATAACTGGAAGATCAAAATGTCCTGATTGGGAGATTGTGGTAGTCACAAAATATGATATACATGTTGCGTTTTGGAACTATCGTCTACTTAACACTTACTGTTGCTGGACTGGGAAAAAATAACACATATGTTGCTACCTTATTGAATGTAGCGATAATAATGAAAAGCGTAGAGGAGGTGGAGGGGAGAAGAAAGTAGATGCTAGAAGGAGCCAGCATTGTGCTGAGAGGACGCACTGCAGCGTGAGCGAAATTCCCTTCCAGTAACCTCTGGATCGACTTAGCCCCACTACCTATGAACTTCTGGCTCACTGACAGAAGAATAAGCCGTGCAACCTTCTACTTACATAAAGACTAAAACCAGCTCAGGCCCTGTCAGTACATACTGTTTTGCTCTACTGCCCCTCTGCATCAGATGCTTTTATTTTTCCAGTTACTAAACTTGGAAACAAGGTCTGGTACAGCTCCCAGGTTATTTGCCAGGCCTGTCAGAACATTCTTGCAGATGCTCAAGATGCAGATGTATTTCAGTGTATATATGATTAACCCAGGTATAATATCATCTCCTCAGCACACATGGAAATACTAAGTGTATAATAATGACTAGGACAGGTTGAAAATTATATATCAAAGCTTTTTTTTTTTTAATGTAAAACTGTGCATTTCATGTTTTACTTGGAAATTCAATTATCTATGGAAAGAAACCCAAAGGTACCCCAATGAGAAATCTCTTGGGAAATGTGGATATGATGACAGTGAAAACTACATTGGATGTTTCATACACCCCTGTTCCCCTGCGGGCCAGGGCCCAGCCATCTCTCATGAAGCACCAGGTGGTTCAACAAGAGGAGGGATTGTAAGGCATCAGAAGAGAGGTTGCTTGGTGAAGGACCCTAATCTAGGGAGGGTAATATGGTGATAAGCCAGCTGTACCACAACTGTGGTAATATTTTTTTCAATTCAAAGTTTTTTTCAACAAATTTCATGCTTTTAACTTTTAATGAAATCAGAATCTTGGCTAAGAAACATGGATGGAAACATCTTACTTCTATAAAAATATTCTCAGAAAAAAAAATATTTCCTGACATAATAGAAACCAACAATGCAGAACTTCATTTGTGTAACAGTTTTAACTGGAAATACTGTTATTTCTGCTCTGGTGCATATGAATGTGATGGATTCATACTGTGAGGAAGAGAGAAACTAGAGGGAATATAGGAGTTGCCACTCTAAATCAGACCCAAAGTCTGTCATCTACAGCTGCTGGTGTTTGGCGGTAGTCCGCAAAGAAATGTGTAATACTAAGTAAGCGAAAGAATCGTGAGCTACATCAAGTGCCATGCTGATAAAAGCCAAACATTTTTAACATTCATTTCAACTCTATATTTTTGATGTTCATGTATCTTGCGTAACTTTTTATTTTCAGTTTTTATCTCCACAGCTTCCTGTGGCACTAATGTCTACAATTACATCTTGATGGTGGAAATATTTTTTAGTTTAGTTTTCCCTAATTTTTTTAATTTCAGTTACTGTCTCAAATTTATCATACTTGTATTGTTGCTGTTTGATATCATCCATCATCAAACCATTATGACAGTTTCTCGGGGCACTGTCCACCTTGGATACCATTTCCTAAATCTTTCTCTGCACCGGTCTGCAAGCAGGTTGATAAAATCTTCCTTTCTTTATGAAGAAGAGAGCAAGGGTGAGAGTGAGAGGGTGAGAAGAGAGTGGAACTCGGCCAAGTGCACTCTATCCTCTTGGGATGTAAAAGGCAACTTATAAGATTTCCAGCACTAAAGGAAGCTGCAACTAGCTGGCAAAGGCAGCCTTCCTCAGCCAACCCTGGTTAAAGCATCCTTGTCCCATCTTGTTCTGCCTTCAGGCTGGGTTTGGTTTCCCATTTTTACTTGGAAGACAGAAACACACTAAATTATGGGAGCCTTGAAAATTATTTTGTCAGAGATGCATGCATGCGTACTGCTTTTTCGCTTGTAATTTTGAGAGGACAGTAGAAGTGCTGATGTTTTATCCTGGTGTAATCTCAGTCTTACATTTAAGGAGGACCCCAGCATTAAGGAGCAGAACACAGGTTACAAAAGATTGGGTTTAATGTAAAAAACATCTTAAGAAATGTTCTTAGTGATCTGTTGCTCACTCACAGTTACTCAAAGTGCAATTCTAAATAGCAGAGTATATCTCCTTTTCTTGTGTTCAGTACTGTACATTTTCACTTTCATGCCTTGTTTCCATTAATTCAACTGAGTTGCTCATTAATCTGGTATTCCTATCATCAGCATACTTTGAAAGAGACCAGATTTCCACCAGAAATCGTGACATATATGTAAATCTTCTCCCAGTTAGGAAAAGAAAAAAAACCCCAAACCACTTTGGTGTCTACAGGTCAACAACGCGTTCTATAAAACAAGGTTTTGTGTAGTGGAGACAAATGAAAAACATTTTCATTAATTCATTTAAAAGATAGTGGATTTTTTGATCAACATCCTTTTGAATCAGGTCTATGACTTAATGCTTTTCTTGCTGTTTTAGCACTAAGGAAGGTGGTATATCTCTGTGCTAACTAAGGAGTGGCTGCAGACTTCTTCAGAGGTGATTTGTCTTCACATCCACCTCTGTTTGCGGCATAGTACCCTCTGTGGGAGGAGGGTAGAAAAAGCTGCTTAATACTGGATCTTCTGCTCCTATATTATTTCAGAGTTTCTTCATTCTAGAAGGTACAGAATAAGAATTAGGTTTGTGGGGCTCCGGGAAGGTATTACAGACATGCCCTTCACTTCCCAGTTATCCTCCAGAGCCCGTACTGCTCCCTCTCTGCCAGTGCCTGTGGGACCCTGGGCTCAGGGTGGCTGCGGTGATGGCATTGTCACAGAGCACCTGTGTATTTGCTCCTGAGCATAAGCTCCTCTCCAAGTCCTGGTGGTAGAGTCTTGGGTACTGGTACTGGATTAGCTCCAGTTTACTGCCAGAGGTGCAGATGTAGTCAGCAAAGATGGGTTTTGATGTGCTTCCTTGTGAGTAATTTTGTAGAAGTTTTGTAGTGGTTTAAATATAAATTAATTATTTATTAATTTTTTTAAAATATAAATTAATTATTTAAATATAAATTAAATATAAATTAAATATAGTAGGGATTTTTTAAGCTGCATAACATGGGACTAAATTCAGTGCAGGGTCTTCACATCTCTGTGTGGGAGATTGTTTTCCGTGCCGCATAAAAATGCTAGCAGTTGACAAAAGAAGTCCTATTCTCCATAGAGCCTGGCCCATAAACTTACAAGGTGGCTTTCTGGTAGAGGAAGGGTGCCCTCGGCTCTGCAGGATGTTGCTGAGATATTGCAATAGTGTTGATGTCTGACAGTTTTGGCATTGTTTGGTAGAGTACGGATTTAGAATTACAGTCCGGGGGGAAATAATAACTCCACATGCTATATTGTGCCTGTGCACAATGCGTCTAGTGTAAATTACTCTTAAGCAAAGTGCCCGCACCTTTGCTCTATCCACACAATGAAGAAGAAAGTTAAAGGCAAGTCGTAGCTTTCTCTATGCTCTGTCCCTTAATCCTGAGGAGAGTTTGCCAACTTAGGATCTATTTTGCCTCTAGCTGTACATTTAGGGGCCTTGAGCATGGGTGATAAGGGGCTTGTAGGAATCTTTGCATGCCAGAACACGCAGAGGGCCTGCGGTATTGAGGTACTGTAGAAAGAATAATGTTCTGATACTTTGAAAAATAGCCAGTATTTTCTGCAAATATTGAATTCCTTTATGTTTTCAAATGTCAAAAGTAATTTTTTAAAATATATTACGATAGTCAATGTTTTTGTAATGGTTTTCCAAATAATTATGCATTTCATTATTTTAAAATTGAGGGGTTTTGTGAAACAAGTCCTAAATTTATCAAAGCTTATTTTTTTGATCTCCTTGCTTCTGTCTTTGTTCAGAGTGTAGCACACTGACAATTAACATTTGACACCTGCACAGTGCCTATGCCTGTGCAATTATAGCTTTGGTACACTTATCATATAGGTAGATCGTTATAAAGACACATACACAGTGTTAGTACTCAAAATGTCTCCCAGGTAATGTGCATTTCCAGGTAGGTAATTCCAAAAGAAAATTATGCCATCGTCATACTAGAAGGGTATTAAAATACTGTCATTCACTATCAACAAGAACGTGTTCAATCCAGATGCTTTTACTGGAGGAAGATCTTTTAAAAATTAAAATGTTTGAGATGGAGTTGTTTCTTTTTGGGGGAAACTTCTTGTTTTCCATTAAGCGATTGGAAACTAAGGACTATTATTATTATTGCTTTTATTTTATTCCCCTGCGATGACTAGGAGTTAGGAACCTCATCTGCAACAATGTGAGTGTTGAAATTGCAAGTGATGTTTACGGTCAGAGCTTCCTCCATTAGAGCCCTCCAACCTGAAGGGGCAGCCAGTCTGGTTGGCTGACATATTGAAAACTGAGCATCATCAAAACTATTAAAATTCCTCTTCAATCAGCCACGTGGATGTATATTCCCACTTCCTCCACACCCCAAGTTTCCCTCTTTTTTCCCTGGGACATCAGAAACCAGGCTGTCAGCAACACAGCCCAGCCACATCTGCACATAAAACCTATTCAAATTAATAATAAAACACACCTCAGTTGAGGTTTTCTCCCTAGTACAGCATTTTCTAGCACAGTGTTTCTCTTTAGCAGCTCATTTGACACTGGACGCCTGACCTCTGCTACCATAATAGCTGTTAATGGAAACTTCACCTCATGCAACGATAAGATGGATTTTTGGCAGCTGTGAGAGATTATGAAGAGTAAGAACAATCTTAGCTGGAATCAGAAGAAAAGAAAGCATCTGTACCTTGAGAAGCACTCAGCTGGTTTTCATTACACACCAAGCCTATATTTATTACAAAGACTAGCCAAGAGACAGAAATTGATAGGTCTCTGCACTCGGAGCAAGGAGGCTAGCGTCGGCTTGATAAATTCTTCCTTTCTTCTCGGTTGTATGAGTACAAGTGACCAGAGCTGTTCAAAACTACTGGGGGTCTGTCCCACAGACCATCTTCCGAGAGCGTTCTTCATCATGTTTTTCTTTCAGTGTTGCTCCCTCATCTCTAGCTGTCTTTCCCCTCTAAAATGGAAAGCAAAGGAGGTGAGGCAAAACAAGGGGGAAAAATTACTTCTTTCTTTTTACAGCAATTTTGCTACATCAGACATCAAATAAATTAGTCATTTCTTTAAAGTCTTTATCACTAGAAGCCTTTTTCCTAAGCATGTGTAAATGGTGAGAAGCATCTCAGGCCACAGAGAAGAGCAATTAAAATTCAGAGTTTGAAAACTCAGTCATTAAAAGTGAAGAACAGAAAACCTCTGTTGAGAAGAGCCTTCGGTTAAAAAAATGAGGAAACATGTCAATGAGAATGAGGAAAAAAAGTTATTTTATTTTCTGTCTTCTATCCAAGCCTGGAAAGCACCAGAGATCGAGCTGAGCTGTCACTAAAGATTAGGAGACAACAGCTACCAACCACAAAACGCTTGGATGTGTCACTAAAGGCACTGTAAAGGGAGCCGAGTGAGTCAAGTAAGCAGAATGCTGGGGCAGAAAACTTTGACTTAGTTATAACTGAGTAAACATGGGAATGTACTGCTGTAAACAAGCGTGGAGTTTGGCCATAGGTCCTTTACATCTGAAGTGAAAATTAAATTACACAAGGTAGATGGGAAGGCCCTTCAGAATCCTTTTTTTCCCCTGAAATTAACTTGTAAATTAAAAGAATTGTCTTTTTAGCCCATCCAAAAAGGATGGGAGTTGGGAGAGTGTTTTAGAGGCTTCTGCTGTACTTGCTTGGTCTGTTGCCGCTGCTTCTGGAGAGGCATGTTCCCTCGAGACGGTGGGAGATGCTGTAGTAGTCTTTTCTACGCTCCTCTACAACAACCTGTACAGAAAGCATGGCACGCAAGACACCTGCCACCAGTACAGCCCTCTATTTTTTTGACTATCTGCTGAGGTTTTTTAACTGTATGCTCTAGGACGGTGGAATTTAAATTGTTTGGAAATCAATATTGCTATCGTTGCAATATTGTTGAATATTCAATTCAAAACTTCAGTGGTGATTTAAAACCAGCACGCTCTTTGTGCGCCAAATGATGGTGAGTTAGATATGGAACCTCGTCCATAGGAAACAATGCGGTGTGTATATACACACACATACATACAGCAGAATATAAGGTGGTGGCAGGCTGGGACAGAATTTTCTCTTCTACAACTGCAGTTGAGTTCCTCATTCCTCTCTAGGCATATTTATGTATAGGGAGTTGAATTAATTCCCCCTGTCTTCTACCTGCTTATTGCCATGACCAGCTACCATAGTTGAGAAATTTAGCCTTGTGCTCATATACAAGAACTTAAACCTGAAAACTTTATTTGATGAATGGATCCATGCTAAAAATATGGCAAATCACCGAACCTGATTGAATAGACTATTTTAGTCACGCTCCACAAAGGTTTTTGCGTAACGTGAGCATTGAGTGCAGTAAAAGGTGACTCCAATTAGGCAGTTTTCAAATCGGTATGATAGTTTTCCTTTACAATTTCTTCGACGTTTTCACAAGAAGTGGTTACCATAAATGATAAACAATTTAGACACAGATCTGCAAAAGCACCCAATTCCTATTAAGATGTCTTACTCCCTCTGATCCATCTTTGAGGATCTGGAGCCTTGGCTCCTGAAGGTTTTCTGGCGACAGCCTCATCAGACTTTTCAGGCAGAGATATATGGAGGAAGTTACATGTACTGGAACTGGAGCTACTTCAGAGAAGTAGCCGTACAAGGGATGACTGCTGGCACTGCCTTTAAAAATCTCTAAAAATAAGGAAATTCTTCACAGACTTCAAAGATACGTGTTTTTTTAAACGGGACTCCATTTTGCTCTTTTGCACCCTTCTAAATTGTGGTTGGAATTTGAAGGGAGTACTTTTGTTTTCCAGTCTATGAAAGCAGTCAGTGTATTTTTAGAATACAAGATAAAAAGCTTTACTGGGGTTTTTAAAGAAGTATGTCCCGCTGGATCAGCTGTGGAGTAAAACTGTTGCACTGCAATTGGACTGAAATCATTTATGGAATAGTCATTATTCTGTTGGTAAAAGGAATTTTATGTCAAAATATCTCTCCTTTCTATAAATTGTACTGGAAAACTTTGTTGAGCAGTTATTTCTATATCACAATATAAGAAATGGTGTAGTGTGAGCTTGTAGCATAAGAAAAAAATGGATCACCCGGGAAATGCAGCCCTTACTGAATCCTCAAACATGAGGGTGTAAATGGGATTTAAGAGCTATATTTTCTTCATAAGGATGAATCTTATCCTACAAGTAGAAAGCCATAGTATTGCTTTAGTTTGAGGTGCATTTCTCATATTTTTAACCACCTAAACTGGGATATTTTGTTTAAGGTATTTATCAAAGCTTACTCTTCACTTGAAGGTGAGAGACAGGCACCTTTTAGAGGCTGTATTGTCTTCACTCAGAAAACATTTTAAAAAGGGATTAACTGCCACTGGAGGTTCCTCTTCCCATCCTGCCTTCCCCCCAACCTTCCCCAAAAAAGTCTAGACCTAGAAGCAGTCAGAAAGATAAACCCATCCTTAAACACAGAGGTAGGGGGACTCATTTCTATGTTTTCTCATGTGTACAAGAATGGATGGCACAAAAAAAACCCCAAAACTCATCTGTTTGCCTGATGAGTTCTTTATCTCTGGATAAATCTTTATGAACCTTTTATATATGCCCAAGAATCCCTGATGGCCTGTGGGTCTAATTTTTGGTCTGATTTGAATTGTCAGGGTGTGAGATCAGACATAATGAAAGCCACAGAGTGGTCCGTTATTTGTTATTTTTGGCTGCTAGATGAAAATTTCTCTGAGCAGGTCTGTGTCATGATATGGCAATCCATGTGTCAATGTCTTGAACAGAGTCTAGGAACAAGACCAAACACCTCTGTACCACAATTATTTCAGAATATATTGGCTTTCACTTTTTCTTTCTTTCTTTCAAATGCAGCTGCAAGGTTTTGTCCCAGCTAAGACCTGGTGAAACGTAGAGACATTAAATTAAAAAAACAACAGGGTACTTTCCAAGGAACAGAAGCAGTTGGATTATACAAATGAGACATTCCACTAAATGAAAGCAGGAGACGTTTAAAATCAAACTTTCCATTTAGCAAGAGCAGTGTAATAGTAGACATGATAAAAAAAAAAAATCCATTAAGTAGCTTTGGAAATGGCTGTAAACAGCTTTTGGAAAGGGGGGGTGGTGTCATTTGGCAGGGACAATCCTATTAATAAGAGAATTTCTACAATACTGTATAAATTTTCCTGCTCCTGTCTTCCCCTTTCCTGTTTTACTACAGCTCATGCTTGGGCAACAGAACTTGCAAGAGCAGCATCGTTTTTCTTGAGCTTGAAGCTTTTATTTCACTACAGCTGAAGCTTATCAATGGAAGCAAAGGGTGCCAGGAAAGGTGGGAAGTCATGAAAGTCAGGGTAAACGAGCTCTCAATAATTCCTTCTGTATATTACGAGCATTAGGGTATTTGGTTATGTCGCTGCTAGGGCCAGTGTAGTACCTTTTGAAGTAACAGCCCTGTGTATTGTTCCAAAGAGGTTATGGCTAACCCCTGGCACCCAGGCTGCTTTCCTTCATTTCCTTCATCTTTTGTTCGTTAGTGACAAGCCCAGCAGAGACCAAGGCTGTAGGTGCACATCCCAGACCTGGGTCAGGATAAGACCACCCCCAACCCTTCATGGCACCCTCCACAATGGTCCAGATCCCTGGGGAGAAAACCTGGGTGAGAAGGGAGCTGTGGTGAGTTTGCATAAGGTCCCTGACCCCAGTAATCATTGATCCAAGACGGCAGGGCACATGGGCCAACTGAACATGGTGTGTTACTCCCATAGCCTTATCCCACCACAGGAATTTAGGAAATGAGATGGTGGGTATAGCGCTTTGTACGATAGAGCGCCGCACTCTGAGCGCCCCACCAACTCTGCTAGCTGGCGTACCGTCTTCCTGCTCTCCCCTTATTTATCCATGGTCCACATTATCATTTCTATTTCTGTTTTCACAGCAGTTTTCACACTGTTGTGGGCATCCTTCTACTTCTTTGCTTCAACAAATCACCTGATGTACCAACGTAACGGGCCTGTGAGTTACTCCCCCCAACGCACAGTGCAACTGAGGTGAGAATCACACCATGTGTATTTACTGATGTTGTATGCTACCATAAAGGTACGGTCAAGAAAAGTTGCAGATCTCACTTGCTAGGCTGTATTGTATACGAGGATGTGGTACCAATAAGAAACTACTGTGTTACCGTAGCAAAGAAGCAGTGACAGCAACTGTGACATTACTTGTGGAAATATGCTTGTGCCCTGTGTTATCACTGGCTATACGAATGGAGGAATCTGTAAAAAAAGTGTCTAGATTATTCTCCTTATATATCTAATCTATAGTAAATATTTGTAGCTGCAGTTTAAAGTTTACATTCTTTGAATATGCAGCATGCTCCTTATTGTAAATATTAGATGCTAAGAGAAGAGCTTTGTAAAAGTTAGAATATCATGTCATATTTGAAGCCTTCTCAACCAGAAACAAGCATACTTCGCCTTACGTATGATTTGCAAGATTTCTTGCACGTCAAATGAGTTCTTTGTACTCAGGTTTTTAATCCACGCATTTGATGTAACATAAGCCCATTATTTAATGCTAAATAACATAAATCACCATTCACTTTGTAAAAAAGTTACATTCCAGACCAGCTGTTCAGCAGTGAAGTGAGCTTTAGTTGAATTTATAAAGTGGTAAGTTTTTTTCTAACAGTTGTGGTGGGGCAAAGGGGAACTAATTGTTTGAAGAACTGGTTATCAACCAGCACTGACTTCGATAAGCTAGGATAAGCTAGGATATCATAAGGATAAAACCCCTACAACTTTTTCCCTAAGAATGCCTCTCTATATAAACAGCAGAGGAAAGTGTATATAGAATGGAAATAAAACAAACCTAGATTAGATTACTAGTTTGGTAATCTTCCCAAATAAAAATACAGAATTGGAAGAATAGTTAAGAAAGATCACAGTAACAAATGCAAGAAACAAATAGGGTGTGAATTAACGGTGCAGAGTCAACTGCTCACAGATAATAAATATCTAGTTTAGGAAACAGAAAACAACACAGATTTCTGATAACTAACGCCTTTTGTAATATCTGCCAAAATGTCTGTCTGGCAAGGTTGTCTAAAGGCAGAGTAGTAATTGAGCTAGATCT
Organism: Balaeniceps rex; assembly: GCA_013401315.1. NCBI lineage: Eukaryota > Metazoa > Chordata > Aves > Pelecaniformes > Balaenicipitidae > Balaeniceps > Balaeniceps rex. The sequence goes on from VYZW01012365.1 coordinate 20,505, forward strand.
TGAGTATAATTTGAATGTGCTAAGTAAAAGCATGATAGCTTTTTATGAGACTTGAAATGCTTTCACAATTCAGGTGGCAGGGAGTGTGTGAGGAAAATGAGAGGAGCCACGAAGAAGGCACATCTTCAGTTGTGTAGGAAGATGTGGCTCCCTGACCCTTCAGCAGCTCTGCTTTCATTCATACTAGCTGAAAATATGACTCCTGGCACTTTCAAACTTTCTTGCAGAGAGTTATGTGAGTAGAAAGCAGAGTTAATGATTGTGAAGTGTTTGAAGAGATTGAGGAAAAAAATTGTATTGCTAATAAACCTCACGCATAACGCAGGGCTGTCACAACAGTGCTGCACATCAGGGATGATTCCGCCAGCCTCAGTGGAACTGAGTTACCTCTGGGTAAAAGAAAAAAGAGATACTGATACATTATGGGCTTGAATTAAGCTACGTAAACAACACTAGCCCCCTGGGCTATGGTATACTGATTGCTTTTGGTTTCTATTGTCTGTCTTCTGAAATAGAATAAGAAAATCCTTCTCCAAGTTGAGTAACTAATTGCTTTGTGGAACGCAGAGATCCTTATGGTTGCCTCCATCACATCATTGCTTTCAAGAGGATTTCTGAGGATTAAAAACTTGTAAGCAGCTTTCAAAAATAAATACAAATAGCGATTTAGATCAGTGGCGACCGAGTAAATATTTGAAGTAATATCTTTGAACATACATTAATTATTAGAATACCTGCAAGATGAAGAAAAAAAGATCTTCCATTTAAAAAAAAAAACAACAAACCTAATATACTGAGTGGTGTATTTGCAATACCTGCAATATCTGCATTTTTGTAAGGAATTAGTTTTGATAACGGTGAAGGTGAAAATAGATTACAATATAATGAGTGTTGAGTAGTGGGAAAGATAAACTGAGATTTTATATACACATTTACTTTCACAAAAGGACTTGTACAGTATTAGTTCTAGAAATAAGTCTCTACTCCAATTTTTGTACTTCAGGGAACTGCTCGAGAGAGCACTACAGAGAGAGTGCTGCATGTGTGTGTCACTGAATTTGTATGGATTTAACTGAAAAATAAAGCTGTGTTTTGTCTACTTTTGAGAGATAATAGTGCAATTACCTGAGCTGTGCAGCTGGCAGACATTTCCCATGCAAATTTGAAGAACTCTTATGGTGCTTAATGAAGATTTTGTGCTCTGATTAATTATCTTCAGGAAATAGATGTGCTGTAATTGGCAGCCTAAAAGGGAGTTAATTAGGAAGATCTTTGTGGGACAGCAAAGCCGTCTTGGTGGACAAAGTTAAGGCAATGGCATATTTTCTTTGAAGAACACCATTACAAACTTGGTCTCACCTTATACAGTTTTTAACGTGAGAAAAAAAAATGAAGGTACACATATGAAAAAGAATAAATTACATATAACCACATTTCTAGCCTGAAAAATGTCTGATGATTCCATTATGTGAGGAGCAGGCAGAGTCCTATCTAGTCCATGGAAGTGTACACATGGTGCTGGACATGGTAGTTACAGAGATTAAAAAAATAAGATCAAAAAGGGAGTGGAGCATTTCCAGTAGAATTTCATTTCATTATAGTTTCTTGACTGCTGGAGTTTCTCCCATGCAATTCTTCACTGAATGTAGCATTTTACAAGGAAGTTTGATTTGTCTCAGGATTAAAAGCTGCTGTTTAAAACCTTCAGTAATCTGTCTTTGACCATTTCATAGCTTTGGATGATTAATTGTGACATACGTGATGAAGTGAAACCAAATAGAAAAATAGTGCCAAAATGCAGCCTGTATTCAGCTTCAACAAGTTGCACCAACAAATAAATAGGATTTAGTATTAAAAAGCTGATGTGGGTTGAATTTGCAGATTTCATGAGGAGTAAGTATTTGTACAAGTCTTTTTGCTTGTATAATGAAGTATCAAATTGGCGGTATTCCAGGCTGCTTTCCGTAATACATGAAGTTGATTGTGCTGCTAAAGCACTTAGTCTAATTTGTAGAAAACAGGAGCAATAAAAACTCCACCTAAAAACCAGAATGGGGGTAGGGGGAAGGCACTCAAAATATAATTAAAATAACAAGCTATCTTTTGCTTTTTCATTTTGGATGATGAAAAGATGCCCATTTTCTGGAAGGCCACAAGGAAATGTTGAATTACTTTCTTTTCATTCACTTCTGAGAAGTAAAATCAAAATTGCGGGGGGGATTTACTTGGAGTAAAACAAATATAACACTGATCTCTAAAAGTAAATAGATAACGAATCAGCTAAAGGGTCTGGACAGCTACTGCTTGTTATGTTAAATTCCTAACTCGGTTAAATTAATGCAACAACATCAAGTAGAAAAAAGTTTAATCGCAAAACCATAATCCTGCAAAAGGATATGCCTCACTGAAGTTATCAGAAAGCCACACGTAAGTAGTTATCCCAGTGGATGTGAGAGAGAGTTGGTCCTTGTGGGCAGCTAGGTAAACGCACTAGTAGTTGAGTAAATAAGAAACATTTTGCCTATGATGTGAAATGCAGTTCTGACACGTTCTGGGGAACTCTAACATGGGATTTCTTTTGAAGAAAGGGTTTGTGTTTTGAAAAGTAGCTTGGATCTTACTGGAAGGCACAGAGTACCTTATTTATTTCTTTCCCAGATGAGTGACAGTGGCTGAAGAGAAAGCAAAGATGGCTGGGGATTCGTAAGCCCACTTGCCTATTCAGCAGCCAAAGCGACTGGCGGGGAACCCTCATCCGGTTAATGAAAAGCTAACTCTGACAAAGGACTTTGGAGCTGTGTAAGGAGGTGCTTGGTGCGCAGGGTGTCCTTGCGGGGGGGAGCTCTTGGTGCAGTGATCAGCCAGAGCAGGGGCCTGAGAGTGTGCCTGAGAGAATGCGGGACCTGAGAGCTGTATCACCCTGACCCATCGGTGGGATGCTGCGCAGTTAGGTGTACATCCCTGCGGTTTCTTCTTTGATGCCTGGACTACATGAAGGTATTTCAGTTCGCTTGTAAAGACCCTGAATATTCCCTTAAGGTTCAAACACCTAGAAGTCTGTCAAAAGTTAGAATTCTATCAAACGTGGTTTTATGTAGTTATTTAATTTTTAAAGAGTGAACTCCCTGTTAGTCCCCACTTTTTATTTGAGCATAGAAGGGTATGTGTCTGTGTGCAAGCGCGTTCAACAGGGAGCATAGCTCTGCAGCCTGGTGGTTGTGGCATCCACTTCAGGATGGGATGGTTATGTTCCTGTTCGTGTTCTGGAGCCTGTTTCTGAGTTTAGCATCCAGCTGGTTTTAGACAGGATATAAAAATAGGCTTCGAGTTGGTGCCAGGTCTTCCCCATCCCACTGTATGCTTTCCTTTTCTCAGTGATTTGCCACAACAGAGTAAATCATCAACAAGAGTACCCAGAGATACCCCTTTGCATCCCTCACCCTCCCGTTCCCTCCTTTCTATCCTGAGCCTCCGAGTGCTCTGAAACTGTGAGCTGAGACATCCACCTTTCTGGACCATGGCTTAACACTTGCAGTGTAGCAGCATCAGCAAGAAATTTTATTTGTGGATGGTTGTATCCTGTCATTATACTATGAAAAATGTCTTTTGAGTATCTGTTGGGTATCTAGCAGGTAAAGCTCAACCCACAGAGGTTGGGCAGATGTCAAGCTTTTACAGTGCTTTCTGGTCAAGTGTGGCTGAGTGGTGAGTTTAGACATTTTCAGTTCTAGATGGCAGCCAAATGTGTACGGTTTGTTTTGGTTTGGTTTGGTTTTTAATCTCAGTGTTTGTAAGCAGGTGGCCCAATTCTGCTTTAATGACCCGATTATTTTGCTGAGTTTAACTGTAAGTAATTCAGTCCCTCTTCCCATAAAAGCAGGGAAGGAGAAAGAAATTGTTATCTCTTACTCTGGGCTATAATTAAAGACAATTGAACTGCAGATGAGCAATCTCTTTTGAAAATCCTTCTTTTAGAATTCTAGAAGGTTATTTTAGATATTAGCTCACTTGCAATTTGGATGCAAGGATAAAAATATTGTTTAAGAAATCTACTGGGAATAATACAAAGATATAGTTATCCAAAATTCCTAAAAATTTTTAGAAGTTTTGGAAAAAAAAATTGAATGTTTCCTGTTTTCACCTTTTTTTCTTCTTCCTTCCCACCCTTACTGAAAAGTAAGATGTGGGAAAATAAATGCATTCCCTTTAAGCTTAGAAGATTCCTTTTCAAACTTCAAAATAGCTGAAATAACTTAAAGATCAAGAAATGGCCATATGATTTTCAAATTTGGTAAATAGCCTTTATTCTGTGAAAAAAAGAACTGACTTGAAAGTTTTTATATAACTCTCCTGTTTAATGTAATGAAGCGGTCTTCCCCCAAAACAGATAATTGAAGGTGACAGGTCCGTCTACTACTGAAATATTTTGTTAAAAGAAGCTGCATCCTAAAGTAAGAGATAAGCATTTGCATCCTAGGGAAGCCTTGAAATTAGAAGGGTTTCAAATGGGCAGGTCTTTTTTTTTTTTTCTCAAAGCAGCACAAAAACCTCGTGTGCACTGCTCTATCCACAGTATTTTGGCTGTAACTGCCAAAGGCTGAAAGAGGAAAACGTCATTTGCTTGGTAACCATTGCCACCAAAGAGAAGTCCGTTGGCTTATGAGTAACAACCCATTGCAAGAAAGGCGATAATATGCTTTGTTGTGGCAGCCCAAGGTCAGTTCTGTAGTAATCTAACAATAATCTGTTAATCAATAAGCTAAATAGCGTTACTGACGGTATATTGAGGAGCCAGCTCCAGCACAGTGAATGACTTCCATGTCAAAGACTAACCAGGTTTCTTTCCTCATACAGTGTTAAGCTAATCTTCAGTAGCTATAACATTTACATCTCTCTTCCTAAATTTTAGTTTACTGATTCAGTTGCCAAAGTCAGACTTAATTTTTTGTATCTATTCCTACCTCTTGCTTTTATAAAGCTGTCCTGGTTTCAGCTGAGTTAGAGTTACTTTTCTTCCTAGTAGCTGGCATAGTGCTGTGTTTTGGATTTAGCATGAGAAGAATGCTGATAACACACTGATGTTTTAGTTGTTGCTAAGTAGTGCTTAGACTAGTCAAGGACTTTCTTTTTCAGCTTCCCATGCTCTGCCAGGTGCACAAGAAGTTGGGAGGGGGCACAGCCCAAGATAGTTGATCCAAATCGACCAAAGGGCTATTCCATACCATATGACGTCATGCTCAGTATATAAACCGAGGGGAGTTAGCCGGGGGGCAGCGATCGCTGCTCGGGGACTGGCTGGGTGTCGGTCGGCGGGTGGTGAGCGGTTGCATCACTTGTTTTCTTTTCCCTGGGTTTTGTTTGTCTCTCTCGTTCTCCTTTTCATTACAATTATTATTATTATTATTATCATTATTATTATTATTATTATTATTATTATTTTATTTCAATTATTAAACTGTTCTTATCTCAACCCGTGGGTTTTCTTACTCTTGCCCTTCCGATTCTCTCCCCCATCCCACCGGGGAGGGGGAGGGTGAGCGAGCGGCTGCGTGGTGCTTAGTTGCCGAGTGGGGCTAAACCACGACAAAAGCATATTATAGCCTGCAGAAAAATCTTTTGTGATATGCATACATATCCTTTTCTAATGCAATTAGTCCAATTTCATGAGATCTAAACTTTAATCATACAAGGAGTCATATCCTGCAGCTGTAACACAACTTCAGGAATAGGCTTTGGTGCTATCAAATAAGGATGAGCTAGCTAAATCAAAATAAAGAACAAAGCACATGCCAAAATGTTTTTTTCCTGACTGGAAGGCTGATAACGAGTTATAAAGATCAAAAAAAAAAAAAAAAACCAAACCAGAAAAAGACAGTACTTTTGCATTGGGCAAAAACTGAGAGCTAGGGGAAACAAAGTTAATGTTACCATGCTGTTGGGCTCTCTGTCTTCATCTGTCTGTGACCTGTTTGGCAGTTTCAAGAACATTTTAAAGTGGTAGAAAGTTCTCAGAAAAAAATTTGCTTTTGCAAATAGGTAAAAATTGGCAGATAGGTAAAGGAGAGACCTTCAAGTTAGTGTCCCCTGCCTTTTCTTCTTCTTCCTTCCTAAAGTCGTATGCTCTGCCGTATTAGCCAGCCAACTAGTATAAATCAAGTCTGGTCCAGTTTTTAATTAAGAAAGAGAAAAATCTGTGGGTATGGAAAAGATAAAATTAGAAAATGGGGAAAAACTAGAAGTACTGTGGAAAAAATGAGCTGAGAGAGAACATGGGTTCAAGTGCTGAAGACTATTACACACAAAAGCACAATAAATCAGGGCTCATTTTGGAATCACTTTATTATGGAAAAGTGAACTTTTGACATTTTATGTGAAATTCAAATATTTATAGACGTTTACATATATAAATAAACTTGTTCACACATAGCTATGTTTTTAACATACTTAGGAATTACTCTGCAGCACAGGTTATGTACATGACAATAACAAGGAAATTTTTAATTCCAGAGTTTCCTTTCGTGTGCCAACCTGACCCCAGCAAGGAGAGTGAGCTGTCAAACCATAAAAATAAAGGTTAGTGTGATTTTTCCCACACGTCACGCATTGCCCTGTGAGGACAAGCCTTTTCCCTTTCCATGTCCTGCTGTCTCCGTTGGTGTTTGGTGCTGCTTTCCCCCATCCTCTCCATTGCTCTCCTCCCTCTTTCTGTGCCCCCAACTTCTTCACGCCTCCAGCAGCCATCGCAGCTCTCTACACTGAACTGATTTATTGACCTGTAAGCGTCAGGAGTGAAGGGCTAAAGGAAGAGCGTGTGGGAGATGGGGTGGTGGGATGGAGAAGAGGGTCCTATGGAGAGGGCTGAGAGGGAGGGAATCTGCCGTGGCTCTTGCCTACTGTCTGGAGCCAGATGCTTTATGCATTAACTTGTACGTTATCTGAGGGTTATCTGCGTACTATTCTTTCAGGGGACGCTGTTTTATCTGAGGGTGGAATATATACAGAAAACAGGGTAATTTATCTTTTATCTGTTACAAGCAGTCCAAATACTTACTGCAGAAGATCAGGCTAGAAGATAACCATAGTTTAGATCCTTCCAGTGTTCAGATCTATCATGTGTTGGGTTCAGTGCCTTTTTAGCTGGAAGATAATTTATAACATTTAGAAACTCTCTTATGTTTTGCCATTGGCTGCCTGTGACCTTTAGCATATGTCAAGCATATGGTGAATTTCTGAATGCTTAAATTGTAGCAGCAAGGTGTTATATTCCTATTATTTAGCTGTTCTAAACTCCCAGTTCTGGCATGAGACCACTGAAGATGGGTCATTTTCTATTCATTTAACTTATTAAGAAAAATAAATCTTTTCTTGTTGATTTGTCGATGTATTCACTTTGTTTCTGCAGCAGCAGCAATAGATCTGGTAACAATAAGACAGTTGAAAGCAGGAAACATTAGTTTCTACTCAAAGAAAGGACAAATCCCTTGCATTTCTAAGTAATCTGATATAACAAGGCTTGTAAAATACTTACTTTACACATACAATCATTGCAAGGTAAAAAAGTCATATTATTTTCTCTTTCACGCAGTATGCTGTACTAGACCATTATTTCCAAATGTTTCCACTAACATTGGGTGACATGCTTTGGGTGACTGTTTGAGGTATATCAAAGCTGACGGTGAGACTGTGCTTTAGCACTTCATTTGGAACTCTGAGAGCAGGCTCTGGGAGACCTACGGCAGGCACTCAGCAAAGAGGCACTGAAAGTTAGGAGATGTAGGGTAAAAAAAAAGAAAAATGAAAAAAACAATTTTACTTAATAATTTCAGGGGGATCAAACAAACAGTGACCCTCTTGTCTTTTTTTTTTTATGTATAACTTATCCATTGATTCACCTAACCTAACTATTCCTCATCATTTTTCTCCTTATGTTCTGTGGCTGCAAAGATGTTGATGACCTGCTAATTTATTCCTTGTGTTCTTTATGAATTTCGTCTGTTGCCAAAAATTGCCCTCAAATGAGGGTAGTCAAATGAGAGCATTTTCACATCTCTCTTAAGCACCCTGCATGTGTTCTGCTTTTTTTTTAAAAAAAAAAAGGCTTTATTTTATGAGGGTTTTTTTTAAAACCCACAGAGCTGTGAAGCTTACCGTAATTTACAGAAAGCTTTATGACTGGGAGTGGGTGGGAGGAGAAAGAAGGAAAAAAAAATATGCCAAGGGAAGGTGAGGAGGTCTTTGAATGAAATAAATAAAATGAGACTGTGCCAACACTTCTCTAATAATGTTAGGAGAAGGAGACAGAGAAGTGCTAACAACATATTTCCCAAGTTTCACTGAAGTAAAATTAGAAACAATCTTGGCAGTGGGTGACCAGAGAAACTGTCGTGTTGGTTCCCTTCAGTTCTAATATTCTTGTCTATCAATTGAATCAACACCTTTAGTTGCATTAAGACATTAAAGTCAAGAATAAGTTTTTGTCACACATGTTCTGATAAAAGATTAAAGGGATGTTAATTAGACCCAGAAATGTGTCTTGTGCAGAGAAATATGTGAAGTTTTTCTAGAAACACGCATAAATAAATAAGTGTGCATAAGTGTGGTGGTGTATTATCGGCCTTTAGTGTGAGATGGCTGTATGATGAGTTGTACCGATTGTGCTTGATTTGTGACAGTGTGATACCAGACCGGAATGTCGTTTTAATTTTAATGCTACTTTTATTGTGAGAGAATGTATCCCATCAGCTATTCTCCCAAACGAAAGCAGCAATTACTTTCGAAAGTAGTGGAAATCCTGATAATCAAGGCTAACACAGAATTACAGAAAATTGTTTTTTCTTCTAAGGAAAATTTTAGGGACTTTTGGAAAAAATATACTTTGCAGTAATTTTTGTCTCACTGTACTTATAAATTCAAGATATCCTCATTGCTGTGGGACCCAAATGTCTGAGAGAGAAGGAAAAAATGTAAGTTACTTTCAGTATCTTTTCATGTGTAATAAAGCTTCTCATTAATATTGAGCACCTTATGGTTAGAAGCAAGAGCTAAAAACTTCAGCGACTTTGTACTTTGCCATCAACCCATGAGGCATCTAAGAATGAAATTGTCTGAATTTCAATGGAGTGAAATAGGGATCTGTAGCAACTCCAAAAACTAGTGGCCTGCTCAAGTAGGTAGAAGTCTATCGTGTCGGACATGGGTTTGCATGTTTTAGCCAAATGTGCCCCTAGAAAAGAATTCCTACCACCCTTTCTGGTGGCTAACAGTTGCTGAAGTAATTGCAGCCTGTTGTTCTGGAGGCACAAGAGAGGGATTTTAGTGACTCCAGTGGAATCATTCCAGATGTGGTGGAGATGAGATCACGTTCTGGGCCTCCTTTTATAGCTCTGGTGAGATACAAGATTGCAAAACTTACACAAGAGACTGTGCCAGCTCAAGAAAGCTGCTTTTTTTTTTTTTTTTTTTGGCAATGAGAAGCCCTCTACTGGGATTTTGCTAATGCCAGGCCATGGACCTTCATCATCTGCAGGGAAACCTGTGCTTCCCTAGTAACTCCCAGTGACACCTTCTCATCCCCCAGTTCACTCCAGGAGGTGCCATTCCAGCTGTACAACAGGTGACCCAGCATGCTCAGAAGTCAAGTGTGATCGTTTGGGCTGTACACACAGCAATGCAGCTTCCATGTGCTAGGGGCACAAAAATTGTATCAGAAATAGTGTGGCCAGCAGGACCAGGGAAGTCATCCTTCCCCTGTACTCGGCACTGGTGAGGCTGCACCTCAAGTACTGTGTTCAATTTTGGGCCCCTCACTCCAAGAAGGACATTGAGGTGCT
>VYZW01012365.1:40333-112268 GCA_013401315.1 Balaeniceps rex
ACAAAATTCTAGAACAAATTTTTATCAGAATAAGGGATCTCATAGAAATTAAAAAGTGTCACAGGAAGGTATTAATTTTAACATTTTCAGTACAAGAAAATTTTAATGACTTGTTTTGTTTTCTTGATTTGTTTCAATGATATAAAAATTTCCTTATGATATGAAATAATTAATTTTGGTTTATTTTACATTTAGGTTTAGGAATAAATCAGTATGAGCTATTTTATTTGAATAAGTTATTAATTTTTAAAAAAATGATATGTTTTAATTGTTCCAATGTCAACTTTCACAATTTTTGTATTCTATGAAGAATTTTTAATTTTGACAACTTTCTATGCAATATCAGGGCTAATTTGAGCATGAAATTCCCATTAAGTCTGTGTCTTTCATATTGTTATGAAATCATTAGAAATATTTAATTTATTCAGATGTTCAGTGGAGTTTTTTGATCTTCCAAGTATGAGTTTTCATGATCAGAGAATCATTGTTCAGTTTGTACTCCTTGACCTTGTTTGGATTTCAAAACTTACATTTATAACTCTGATCTTCAGTTTTATAGTTTCTGTAACACAGGATCAAACAAAATTTATGGTTTTCTTTCCGTCATAAATTTTAAGATACGCTCTCTACGCTGACCCAGTGAAGCTGCTTACAGCAAAGTGATTATCAGGAGTTAACAATGACACGTCTGAAGTGTTAAGTTAACACAAATATTGAGTTCGGTTACGTAACTCTCCCATAGTTACTGATGTTTTTATTCATTCAAGAAGCATTTCTGAATTCATCACTCAGAAAAAATTATACTGACTTTTTTCTCCCCACACAGGACATAAAGTTGTCTTAATCAGGTTTCCTCAAAAACCAGAGCAGACTGTACATTTGTCAAACTTCCCAGTGAGCCCTTTTGTGCTCTCATTCTTAACAGCTCTCTTGAACATGATGAGCTTCTCAAACGATTAAAACTTCCCCAAACCATCCCACCATCCTTTTCCCATTTCTTTTGCCATGATAGCTATAAAAAAATGAGTGAGTAAATAGCAACGGTTTTATGGCTGTAATTACTACCTACCAGGCTGTTCATAATAATTTTGTTGCTTTTATTGCTCCCTTCTTGGGCTTATTGAAGCCACCTTTTTCCCTGCTGTAAGTTCACTTTCTGGCAGATGACAGGAGCTTTCCTGGCACGCATTCAGGGGGCCAGAACTTTCTGTTTGTTTCTAATTTCTATGAAAAACGTAAATATTTTTAGGGGTTTCTGGGGGTACAGATTTGGGATTATTTCTTAGAAATTTTTTTTTTTTTTTCGCCTAAGGCAGGCAGTATTACTATTTCTATCCAGTTCTACTCTTGGGTATTCCAGTTGATGTCAAGGCGTCAACTTGGAAGATTAAAAGTTGAGTATGTATTTAAGTGCTTTGTTGGATTACAAGCTTCAGTCAACTGCTAGAAGTGTATTCTGTTGGCTTTGTTAGAAAAATTAGTAGAACATATAAAACCACAAATTTTTGAGGTTGAAAAATATGTAAGTATGTTAACAAGCTCAGTTTTGTTCTTTGTAATATTGTTGTTAAGGGCTGGAGAGAGCGAGAAATGGTCAAATTTACAATCTGGACACTAATGCCTTTTAAATACAATAGCTGAAGCCTCCAAACTCCAGGCTGATTTTATTAAAGGACTGTAGCAGGATGTAAAAATCAACACATTAAACTCTTCTAGTTTCTGGTGGAAAAAATTATATTTTGTGGATATACAGCCAGAGTGTTATTCTGGTTTGCGTTATACTATTTTAGTGACAGCAAGAGCATATCATTAGATCCAGGTAATACTTAGTTAATCTGTAGGCAGAGCTCTGTATTGCTAACTCCCTACCCATGAAAAATTCAGAGCAGTGTTTCAGGACTGTGTGTTTCTTGGTGAGCATACACTGTCATGTTCTGCCAGCTGCAGGGAGATTCTCCTGAACAGACTGCATAGAAATAGCAAAAAATGCCTCTTACCCTGTTACGAGTTGCACAGATTAAAAAGAGACTTAAGAGAGTTGAAGAATGCAGAGATATTTCAGCATATTTATTCGCATTGTTTGGGATATGATTTTTGTTACGTGTTGTTTTTTTTTTTTTAAGCGTTAAGGTGATCAAAGTCAACTCACCTACTAAATGATTCAAGTACAAATTAAGTGTTGGCATATCTTGTCAGAGTTGGTATTCCCAAACATAGCACAGCAGTAATCTTTCAAGGGCAACTATTAGGGCCAATTACTGGAAGCATTTCAATCATCTCGTAAGAGCATAGCGTTAGACAGAAGTAACAAGTACAAAATTACAGCAAGTGGGATGAAGTAAGCAGGAATTCTAGCATGAAGAAAACCTGAGGTTCACATCCTAAGCATTATTTAGAGAAGTTGATTACGTACAGACTGGATGGAAGAAACTGCAAGGAAAAGTCAGAAAAGCAAACTGGTAAGTCAGGAGAATAAACGTGTGGGTTGCAGTTTCCCACAGTCACCCAAGTCATTGCTAAGTGGCAGCTGCTGGTCCACAGGGCCTGCAGGACGTTTCCTCTCCATCTAGCAGAAAGCCCAGGCGTGATGCTGGACATCACTTACTCATTTTTCTGTCGTAGAGAAAGCTGAGGTAGATTGATGTAGCTGCATATAAGGAAGGGTGATCCAAAAGCCTTTTTTTTAAAAAGAAGTTTTTTCTGAAACTGGTGCCATCCATCTAAAAATAGCCATTACAGCTCCCCTTGTTCATCACGTGTTTATGACAGTCTGTTTAAGAAGAGGCATCCATTTGCACCGCGGTTTTGCAGGGTTGAGGTCATTAAACATCTTCAAGACAGGTTTTGGGAGCTGGAGGGAAAGGGAGGCAGAGCGGTGGTTTTCCTGGTTACTTGTTCTACAAACTGAACTCAAAATGAATGTGTACTGTCGTGCGTTATGGCTTACGTATTAGTAAGGGTTTCAAGATTCAATAAAAGGAACTCAGTTAATAAGTGTGCAATCCTGACATTGGTTCTGACTGACAAATGACACTGCTAAGGCCGAAATTAAAGGTAGGTAAGTGGAATTTACCCACCTCTTCTTTTTGGCTTCTTTTCCAATAGAAAGGAAAAGGAATTGCTTTCAGTTTTGCTTCTCAACACTTCTGAGAATGAGAGAAAAATTGGTAGAATCATAAATTTGAAGCCTTCTTTTCACAAAAGGTCATTTTTCTCGAATGGAAAATTTCAGCTGTTTTCACTTTATGCCTTAAAAATCTGATCTGACTTGTCCCATGCTTCCTTTGGAATAGATGTAATATGTAATTTTTAGAGAAAACGGAAAACTCGCGTCTCAAAGCATTTAAAAATATTTTAGAGGTGGATCAGCACTTGGTGTGTTTAATCAAAATGTGTGTTAGACAATGAGAATAACTTTATTCAGATGCAATTTTCTTTAACTGTGTTGGCACTAGGGGAAAAAACGTTTGGAAGTATGAAGATCTGTTCATGACTAATATTAAAAGTCAGTTTTAATAAAAGCGTATCTGAATACATACTCAGCTGAGCCTGTTCAGCTAATAACGTTACAGAAAACTTCAGGGAAAAACCCACGCCTGTACAGTTGGCTCTCTCTGGCATGCATTTGAGATCATCCAAAGATGTTTCTTTGGGGAAATCTGTTACTGGGGCAAATGAAATTGAAATCCTGCAAAGCGTGCGGATCGGCCACAAGCAGCTCTTGAGCAGGATAAGCCAGGGATGATGTCTGTTTGCAGAATGCTGCAGTGGTACGTGAAGGGAACTGATTGTTCAGTGACACGTTTTAAGGTGGGAATGTTTTGTGTTGGAAAATTTTGTTAGGGCTTGCAACTGGGAATTTGGCGACGCTGTGTTACACATAGGTGTACACATAGCAAACGACAGGTCTAGGTGTTCGAGTGAATTGGTTCACACATAAAATAGGAACTCATTTAAGCTTCCACCAAAATGGACCTTTTTCTAACCTTAATGGTGTATAAAACTGATTTTCTTTTTTTTTTTTTTTTTTTCCAGGGATCTGTTATTTCTGTTTCTAAAAAAGGTCAGAAATGTAAATGCTACTGTAGCATGAGAAAGGAAAATTTTTGGACATATTTCTAACACATAGACACACAGACAAAGGACATAGTGGAAAGCTTGCAAGGAAGGTCACTCTTGTGATTCAGTCCAGTTTTGCATTCTCAGGATGATTGCATATTTTGGACAAGGTTAACATAAACATCCAGTCATTTGAGTTGTTATTCAAGCCGAAACTCTGACCGTTCGTGTTTTTTTCATCAGCAGATCTGTTCTTGAAGTTTCCAACCCCATTAATTACAGCCAGACATTTGTTTTTTGCATAGCACTTGATATAATGAGATAAAATCCCCATCTGGGCACTTGTGAAGAGTAATTGCACATTTGCAAGATACGGCAAGATTTATAGTAGCATCTCCTAATATCTCGCAATATGAATAACTCCGTCTTACTGCGAGAGGTAAATTGGCACAATCACACCATGTGCCAAAGTTTTGGAAAATATCTTATGTTATCTCCCATGAAAACTATGAAATTATTGCCTGTCACTTTTGTGTGTTTATTACTGATTATTCTGCAGGGCTGTATTTCAGATCTGCTGCTTGTGAACATGAACAAATCCAGACTAAACAGGATACAGTTAGAGATGAAATATTGTGTTTGCTGAGATATCAGCATAGAGACCTTGGCAATTTTTTAAACAGGAGAATTGAATTATGGGTGCCAAGGGCTGAGAAGTCAGAAGTAAATGTAGTAATATAACCTATATTTCAAGAGGAAAAATGGTTGTGCTGGAGATAATGATCCTTCAGAATTTGAAAATTATGCATCTTTCTGCAAATATGAGAAGTTTTCCTCTCCAGTCCCATTTATGTCTTTGCCAGAAGTTGAGGCTTCAGGTAGCTTCCAGGAATCAAATATGTCCATAAATGTCTTTCGGTTACGGCAGACTGCTACCATCTGCTTCCGAAGTCCTTTAGCAACCTGTGCCTAAATAGACTCCAGCGCGTACTCCCATCATCACCGCAGCGACTACCTTGCATCCGTTGGGTTCAAAAGAACCTGTCGGCCCCTTCACACCCTCTAAAACTTCTGAAACTGCTAACAAGCAGAGAGAGAATTGCGTTCGTTGACACTTAAGCCCTATGAGGTTCCTAGTGAGCCCAGAAAACTAAAGCAACAGCGCTACAGAATCTGGCTACACCACAAACAGCACTGGGGTCACCAGCGGTCTATAGATGGTAGTGAAGTTTAAAAGTATATAAACTGCTCTGATTTACAGGGACAAGAGTACCTGTTTGGTTATCCACAATACTCCACAGCCAAAAAAAACGCAGCTAGCTCATGCAGAAGAGGGTTATATGATTTTATCTGCGATTAGTCTGCATCTTTGTTTTTCTCTGTTATTGCTATTCCATGGCAAAGTAATGCTTCGTCTTCATACGGAGTAGTTGGGCGCCGGTCTCATGTCTTTATTTAAAATTGCTCTTGTCCTATTTGCTTCAGAAAGCCTAGTGGGAGAAGGAAAGGTTAGTCGCATCTCACACCTCGTCCCCTCCTATGTGTGGGCCACAGCTCTTCTGCCAGCACCTCTTGCTGCCTGGCCGGGTGCGCACATCAAGGATGAACCTGCACACGTGAGCTGTGGCTTTAGGAGGATCTGCTGTCCTTTTCCCACCACTTCCACTCAGAGATGCCATTGTGCTTGAGAGGGGTTTTGAAGTATTCACAGCTTAGGGAAAAGAAGTCATCTGGTAGAATGAGAAAACTCATGCGCTCTGTGATATGCCTGTAAATAACTGCACTTAAAATGAAATCAAAGCCCGTATCTTGGGACAAGTATGCCAGCTTCCAGGAGAAGATGGAATTTTTTCATGGCAGACTTATCACTGGTTTCCTAAATGAACCAAGATAAACAGAATAAACTCTTTCATGTGGTTGCTGTGATTAAAGCAAGGTCCTCAAGTTGGCAGCCTATCATGGGGGGGTTCAAAGTGGAAATGGGAGCTGGCTTTTTTCTTTCTTTCAGAGAATCCCATGCTATTTGTGCATAGTCTATCTTGGTGACTGGCATACACTGGAATACATGCCGTCTGTGGGCTTGGAAATCTCATGGCAGTAATCAGGAGTGCACTGGTCCTTATGGCAGGCATCAAATGGGCTACTGCCAGGTCTTTGAACTAGAAAAATAAATAGAGAATAGAACCACATTGTATTGGCGAAGCCTGAGGCCCAGTCGTCTGTCTTGGAGCATGCTCTGGTGAGAGTGTTTAACTTGGATTTTGTCCATCACATGTGGTAGCTGCAAGAGTGGAAGAACAGAACAATGTTAGACGGTACATTTAATAGTATGTTGGCTTAGCAGCCCTCAGGAAACTGTTACTCCCATTTTCTCTCCTAGGACTCTGAGCTCTACCCTCTTTGCTGAGCTTCTGTGTAAGTGGATGGATATATCGGATAGTGCTGTTTTCTCCCTGGTCCTACAAGGAACCCGTATGCGCATGTGCCCCCCCCAAAGAAAGAGCTCCACGCGCAGATCTGTAACACTTGCTTACGGCTAGGGTAGGACTTGTGTGCAGTTTCATGGGCAGTTTTGACAGCTCTGACTTACGGGATGCTCTGGGTGAACTGCTCTGCCCCAGAGGACTTGGGAGGCAGAGGAGAGGAGCAGCACGTTTGTTGGTTGTGGCTGAAACACATTGGAGTGTCCTGGCAGGTCCTCAGCGTGCCATTTTCCTACCCACCTGATTGCTACAACCGTGCGTGTGTGTGTGTGTGCAGGGTGTATTCCTGGAAAGGGGCACCACAGTTTTCATGCGCTGTGCATTACAGAGCACTAAGCGTGTTTTCATGGCCAAATGAATTTGTTATGGATTATCAGACAGGGTTTCTGAAGAAAGAAAAAACGAATAGGAAAGTTTCCCAATGAAGCAATATCGCAGCTTTTATGTATGACTTTCGTATTTCTTCAGTAAAAGTTTTTGGGGGTTTTTGATGCATTAGTTATTTGATATAACGTTGGTGAAAGAAGGGAGAAGAAAACTTAAGAAAGGATGGATTCCCTAGTACAATCCATTTGTTTTGTGTCACTTTGGGAATGCAAAGCAGCCATGAACCCAGTTCCTGACTATTCCAAGTTATCAGAACGGCACAAATCACTGGAAATGCTGCTTGCTTTCTGAATTACTGGAAAGTAATTCAGAGTAACTCTGTTCAAATTTGAGGTACATTTCCAGCATTTTTTAAAATGCTCGGACTATGTTCTGAAAGATATATTGGAGTGGAAATTTTGTGAGTTCTCAAGCGAACACTTTATCAAACTGAAACTATTTAGCTTTAAAGCAGTGACATTTCGTTTATCATAAAAATTCGTTGTTGAGAACTTGCTGGCTCTGTTGCTGTCCAGAAGCAACGTGGGAAATACACTGTGTAGTGCATGAATATGAGACGAAGCTCTCCTTTTTGCCCCGTCTGCAGTGGTGGCCAAGCCGGTTGCCAGCCATGGAGTAAGGGCAGAGGTGGCTGCTGCTGCTGGTGCTGCCAGGGTCTTCCTCAGCTTCCTCCCGAGGAAGGACAGAGCAGCATGGACAGGCTTTCAGAATGCTAATTAAAAAATAAAAAGGAAGATACTGTAGGCTTTGTTGAAACAAATTAGGGAGGAGAGGGATAGCTTATGCTGATGCTTGCTCGGCGTAGCGTCTGACCACTCTGAACCAGAAGTGATCCATAGCGCGGTGAAAACATTTAAGCAACTTAGCAAAATGCAGCTTGTTTTTTTCTGGTGAACGCCAGAGATTGTGTCATTCCATTTATTATTTGTATCAGAGAGCTTTAAGTAGAAGTTGTAACTCTGTCTTTACTCAGCTCCATGCCATTAGAAAGAGATGATTTTCACCTGGCATAGCTGATACTTTCTATCTCCCATTTGCAATAACAGTTCACTGGGCTAGGTTTTTGCATTTGCAAAATTTTTTGCTTAAAGGCATGTTGATCACTTCTGATTAAGGTAACATTTACCTAAATACTCACCTGAATGAAAGACGTAACTCACCCTCGTTTATGGTCCAGATGCTTATTATCCTGCTGTGCTCTGTTTCTCTGCTATGGTTTCCTTCTCAGGTACAATGGCAATAGAAATACATCGAAAAATACATACGAAAAGCTATCTTTTTGTGATTTCTCTCCTAATATCCTGTGTATGAGGAGGTGGTGGAAAGCCTGATTCCTAGGACAAACCGCTGTAGATGTATGTGACTGGACAGAGTAATTTTTGGGATTTCATTTGCAATGCAATTTGAATCTTCAGTTATTCACCCTTTATACATGTAGAAAAACTACGTAAAGACTGTGGGCTGGCAGGCAGAATACTCGTTCTCTGTACTTCTGTTACTGACAGGGGATACCATTCTTTTTTCTTGTTTTCTTTGTACATAATAGTCACAAATGCCATCTCCTCGTTTGAGTACGTGACGTGGATGAGCAGAATACTTGACATGAGCCTTCAAAATCGGGCTCGCAAACAGATCTTGAATGATAGAGCTCTTTAAATCCTTCCTCAAGGAGGTAGACTTATGTGGCTGTTACGATGCGTAGCTTAATTTCGGGTAATTTTCTATGATATTTAAATATGAAACTCAGTCTGTGTGGTATCAGGCTGGTGGCTTGCTGCTGAAATGCTCTGACATGCTTCCTTCTTTTTTCTGAGATGGATCACAAGTACTGCCTCAGAGCATTCTGGTGGAAAGGACCTTGGTTTTGGAAAGGCCTTGTAACGGAAAGACCCCAGGGCTGTCAATGTTTCTAATTTTTCAAGAAACGGTTTTCAAAAAAGCTTTTTTCCCCCGCCCCCAACCTCCCTCAAATACTTTGGTTTCTTATAAAATCCACAAAAATCTTTCTGAACTGAAAATTTTTTAATTCCTTCTAAGGTTTATAATCTACAGATGCAATATCCATCTCCATTGTTTTGACTTGCACGCTATGTTTTTTTTAAAAACTCTTTACCCTCAAAAACTTAAAACAGTGGGGTTTTTGGTAGTGTTCATACCCAACGTGTCTTTCACATATCTAAGTGTTTAAAGTAGGCTAAGCCATTTTGGTTTTTTGGCTTGTAGCTGTTTCAAGTGCTCCATAAACAATATATATATATTTTTTACACCTGTATATTCGTTTTTCTGATCATTCCACTATGTCAGCTATTCCAGAGATTTCTTCTGTCCTTTAAGCTTCCAAGTAACCACTTGGATTAGTTAATTATATTCAGCTTCACAGAAAGAGTAATTCTAGAGGAATCACTGTGCCTAACTGGAAGAAAATCATGTGGCACGTGTACCTTTGCACGTGAGAGTACAATGTCACTGGGTAGCATCTCTGGTAAATACTAACAGACTGCGTAAGTTTAAGAATCTTTTATCCATGTAAGAAAGGATGAGGTTCCATTATTTCATTTTAAGCAGCAGGCTATTGTGTGTAATCATAAGATGATCTGATTTGCCTGATGTTTTACATTTCATTCCCATCAATGCAATAGATAGTGAAGAAAAAAGGCTGAACTGGAATGATAGCATCCACCCTGTTCTTACTCCAGGTCAAAGGAATTTTTAGAGTAGATTTGAAGAGGAAATGTAATTGAACACTTCAAAACTTACCTAGTTTTTCACAAAACCTTAAATATAGGTGTATTATTCGCCACAATACTAATCACAAATCTATCCCTCACAGACTCTGCCTATATTTTCTTAGGAATACATGTACCATATAATTAAATAACCCAGAATATACATCCTGGAACTCATAGGAGACTTGTTAGTTCAAAGACCACTACAGAGCTAGCATGCATGCTTTGTAGTTTCATGTTTTTCAATTTTATGCAATGAAAATTAATAACTGAGAATAAATTAAGTTACTAATAAATCTTCAAAGCATCTTCACTCTTCTGATTTTAATTACCTAATTGATAATTGTGCAGATCAAAGATTCCCCTGGTACTGATCTAGTTTCAACAAATTAATGCTAGAGCCGGGTACACATTTGTGTATAGAAGAAGAACTAAAGAGTTGTTTAAAAATGGATGCAAAAAAGATTTGCATTACATTTTTAATCTTTTTCCTAAATCATGTTATTAACAGTGTAGTGAAAATATTTATAATTAAACATAATCTATTCTGCCAGCTACCTGCTGATTTTTTTTATTCTTGAAGAGGGAGGTTTGTAATTTTCTAATGCACTGTAATTAGACAATTTGGGTGAGGAATTCTATCTCATTACCTCAATTTGGGATTAGGAAATGTCCTTTACATAAGATACATTTATGAAACTTTACTAGGGTAAAAACTCACTAACTCAAAAAGAAGGAGATACAGGTAGTGAGGTTGAAAGAATTGTTTGTTGGTGTTAGGAAGATCAAACAGACAAAGCATTTAAAAATCCTGTTAGGCTTCAGGGATTTGCAGATGTTGAGACTGAAAGGGTTGTAGCACGTACAAACCTTTTTACCAACACATACAAGGCATAACCCATGTTGCAGTTTGAACATTTAACTTAATGTGCTGTAGAAGACAGCATATACACTTAGACATGCATATATTCACATTTGGACACATCGGCTTCCTCTGCAAGAGCATTATTTTACTGCTCAAGCTGGAAGCATCTCTGTGTCCGGGGAAGACTGCAGACAATGTGTTTGGGGATGAGGCCAAGGCTCCTCCCTGCCCTCCCTGGTGGGGACTAAGCTGCTTTTGCCCTGTTACACCATGCCAGGCCACCTACTCCAGCAGCAAAAGCCAGGTGGGGGGTAGTGCTGAGGACCTTGCTGTGGAGGCTCAGCATCCTATCCTTACATCAAACAGGGTAAAAATTTGCCCTGCTCATGATATGAAGCCGAAGGTGATCTTCCACCTTTTCTTAGATCTCCTTTTATTCATCAGCTATTCATCTTGCCCCACCACCAAGGCTTCCCTTTGGTGCAGGTACCCACAAGCCTGTAATGGCTCCAACCAGACTGGTATTGTCTCCTGGGGCTGTCTCTGTCTTTTTCCGTTTCAGAGCCGGTAAGAAAAATTTCTAGCAAATTCACATATTAGGGAATGCCAAAGAATACAATTTTGGAAATACTATCCCAGTCTGTTCAGGATGGTACCTGTTTTATTTCTTGGTTTGTGGTTTACCATGTGTTGTGTTCCCTAGAAAGACTGGCTCTTTGCCTTGCCTCATCTGCAGCCCATCATCCCCCAGGACAGAGGGAAGATGGGAAGGTAGGTCCTTCCCTGTGAGTGAGAAGTTTCTGAAGTGGAGGCAGAAAGAAGCCCCTGCTGAAGAATGGTGCAGCGCTGGGGGTGACTGTGATGGGCATGGAAAGGATTCCACAGCCGGAGGTGAAGGGAGGAAAACCACTCCTCTTAGGGTGTTAAACAGTCTGGGAAGTCTAAAGGTTGCTGAACTAAAAACAATACTGGAGGAAAGGCCCTGCTCTATAAAAAGACGATTAATACAGCCAGGTGAGTTTTATGTGTTACGTCTTTTTCTCCTCACTCAGTTTTCACTGTTTAAAAAATTTCATAGTTCTAGACTTCCCCCTCCCCAAATTACAGACCCTAGCCATTGGGATTCATAGCTCTTACTATTTCTCGGGTGCGCTGAGATTGACATGGGGGGTCTGGGAGATCCCATTAGAAGTGTGCCCATTGTAGCATATTGTCTTGCAGCCAAAAAAATAAGTAGTGTTGGTTGGAAACTGGGAGCAGAAATTATGTAACACCAAGCGTATATAAACCCCTAAAGCTCAGTTTACTTAGGATTGTTAATGGTGTATCTAAAGGGAGGGGAAAGAAAATGTAAGAGATAGGAAGGAGAATGATGTGACTTGCTAGAGCACAAAGCAGACTTGGAACATGAAAGAGCGAAACACCATGCCAAAGTAATTAGATGATATAAGCATAAGGCAGGAAAGTTAGCCAGCACTTATCTTCATGTATAAATAACGCTTCTGGACTCTTCTTCCCATCCCCATTTAGAGACAAATATTCTGCTGTAAATCAGACCTGCTCTAAACATCAGAGTCTCACTTACCCTGGATTAACCTAGTGGTTCTCTGCAGGATATGATGAGGTCAGAGCAACGCAGTGTATCTCCCTGTTTTGAGTACATCAGGTGTCGGTACTCCGGGGTTGCACTTTTTGATAAAGGTTGTACAGAGAACAATAGGAAGACATGAATCCCGCTTAGTCCCCTCTCATGAAGGACACTAATCCTGCTGAAGTGAACTCGAAATCTGTTTTTACTCAACTGCAGCAGAATAGACCCTCCAAACATGAAATAGGAATTTGAACAAATATCCCTCATCGACTCCGCAATTTTCAAAGCTGACACGGGCTCTGGATGCCTTATAGCCAATTAATGATAATGGGAAGGGGACATCTCTGGTCCTTACAAGGCTTTGAAAATGTCTGCTGCTGTGTTTAACTTGCCAGAAATCGCTTGTATTTGGTGCAACTCTTCAGCGTGGTTCAGTACTTTACTTTGCAGACAAAGTAAAGTATTTTTTTTTTTCTAGTGAATGAATACCACGGACACGATTTAATTCAGAGATTCCCATATTGTGTTGAGATGAGTGCTTGCTGGGGACTTAGCCGGTTAACCTATGGACAAATTGTCCAGAGCAGCAGAATACAGAGGGGCAAAAGAAGGTTTAAGAAGTGATTATGTCTTCAGACTTGTGAATGTAGCTCCCTCTCCAAAGCATTTGTGATATTCCTGCTCACAGCTAATTTATATTCCCAAGCCAGGCTTCCCAGGGCTTCTGACTGGGGTTAGTGTGCTAGTGGATAAAGCATCAAAATACTTTGGTCACCCTCGCTGATGGTCTGTTAGTGGTTCACGGGAAGCCAGCTGGTTGTCTATAATGCTATTTTTTCTTCTTATTGCCAGTTGATAAGCCATATAAAGGGCATATTTAAGGACTAACATTAAATAATGCTACTTTCCCAAGCAGATGATTACTTGTGTCTGCCATGGAAATGCCAGTCAAAGGCAAATGTGAGGGGAAGATGTCAGCTGTAGTAGCTGATAAAGAACAGGTAGAGTCACTTCAACAGTCTGCATCATTGCAAGCAAAAGGGAATTTTAGGAAGTTTTTTCTAATTAAATGTACTTTTTGCTATGAAACTGTGAGACCTCCTTAGCTTTTATTTAATAAGGAAATTAATGGGTAAATCAGAAAAATTACAGATTCCTTCAAATGGACATCCAATTTGTAGGTTCAAAAATGTGCACATAATATTATTTTATTTGACCCCAATAGTATTTCTAGCTTCCATCAGAGCTATAAGGAGACATGCAGAACAATGCAAAAAGGAATACTCTCTAAGCTTTCCTGTATCACCAAATGCGGATATATATGCTTAATGTTCCTCTGATTATGTTAGAAAATGAACTTCTGTGTCTGGGCCTTTTGTTTTTTGGTTTGGGGTTTTTTTTCCCCTCCAATCTAGGAAGACTTCTGTATTCAGAATATACACAAAGTACTGTAGCAGGGCAAAGTATTTTTAATGAAATAAGAAATTCACACCAATTCATCGTTATTTATGTTTTTCTTTTGATCTTCAAACTTGCTCCAAATTCTGTGAAGCACTCAAACTTCAAACAGGACATTTTTCCCAATGAACTGAGTTTCACAGAAAATGCCAACTGAGAAGATGCCTAGCATATTCCTGTCTACCTGCTTGCTTACTGAAATATATGGGTTTAAATGGCTAAAGAAGTTATCCCAAGAATTACTTCTGCTAGCTAGAGAATTATCATCTCCTAAATTAAGGAGGAAGAAGTGAGAAAGAGCTAGAATCTTAATATTAAGCTACTTTTGAAATAAATGCAAGACTTCTTTCCAAGTCCAGTCCAAAGTCGGCCCTCTGGCCTGTTTCATTCCACCTGATTTTAGCCAGAGGATTCACCTGGGATGCAACAGCTGGGAGTCTATGAAGTGGAAAGATGCAGGAGTCCCTAAAATGCCTTGAAATGTAAGTTGCCTAAATCACCATAAGAAGGTGCTTGGAGTGACTTGCCTTCCAATGTAGGTGCCTAAACTGAGGTGGGAGGAAAGAGGGATGAAGTCTGTGCAAACCTTGCCTGATATAATGCAGAATGCAGCCATGAGTCCTCAAATGATTTCTCGTCATGGGATTACCGAAGTGTGATAGCCTGTAGATGCACAAAAGGGTTGAAACAATCACGGAAAAGTGTAAGACAAAATACCAGCTCCTTACAACAGTCCTGTTCAACCTTATCTTCAGTTTCTTTATTCAGCGATTAAAGATTATCCTGAGAATCTGACTGAGTTTTAATTTAAAGTAATATTGATCTTCAAAATCACAATGAACTCTGCTCATAACCAAATAATTAGAAGATTAAGCTTAATAATAGGAGGATTAAGAAAGGCCTAATGCAAGGAATTGGGTTTTTTTAGAATGGCTGTGATAAAACTGTACTATATGCATAAATATTTGGCTTGGTTTCAAGAGTGGAAAGAACCCCCTAGTGCTGCACGTTTGAAAAATAAGAGCATTTATTTAGGATGTGACTTTTTAAGCAGATACTACCAAAAATCTTAGTTGCAAGTATTATCCTTTATTCCAGAAAGGACAAGCTAGAAGCTGTTGCTTTTTTACTTTGACCTTTAGATGTTACCTTAATAGTTGTCATTTCACGTGTTATTTAAAAAGAAGGGTGATTTATAATGGTAAAGAAGTCGGATTTATTCTGTATCTCTTTTTAAAGGAAACACACAACTTGTATTGTGTACCTCAGGCTTTTTTCTTCTTATTTTTCTTCTCTGCCAATGTTCTTTTTGATTGCTTGGATGCCATATGGTATTATGGCCCTTTTATCTTTTATATGACTATCACCTGCAGGTAGTTGCATCTGAGCTCCTGATCCCTGACCACAGCTTCTCCTAAACCTCTGTGAAGCATCACAAAGATTTAACAAAAGGCCAAAGAAATGAATGAATTTTTGTTGTTGCTAAAGTATCTCAGTTGACTGTCCAGGTTATCACTGCACTCATAAATGAAAAATGCATTTATTGAGTTTTGTCTAGTCCCTTGGGCTGGTGCTCCTTATACAGTAATAAATGTCCTCTGGATCAGACCACCAAAAGTGGTAGGCTTTCAATTGGAGATCATTGATTCCAGCAACTCTCTCAGGTTCCATAATCTCAGTTTAGCTGTAGTCATTTTCTTTATTTTGTTATATCCAGCAGCACATACTGTACTGTTGTGCTTTTCGAGTTGAACTTGACGTGAACTCAGGGGCGATATCCTGCTTCTTCAGGGTGGAATTCTATTTGAAATAGTGAAATTCTAGTAAATGTGAATTATTAACCATGCTGGGACTTTCAGAGCTAATGTTCAGTTTTTTTAAATTTCCTGCATTCTTCAGTCATTAATGAGAGAGGATGCAAGGGCTATCAATGTTAGGATTTGTTATGACACTATAATGTTGAGCATTTTTGGTTGACCACCTGACATCTTTGTGCCACTGAGCAGGTTCAGGTTGAAATGGTATCTTAACAATGCTCGTTTTACTAAAAATATCTGAGAACAGTGTAACCACAATGGTGTTTAATTATCTCATGCCAGGTGTATCCATTTCTGAGCTCAGAATTCTTGCTCCATAGCTCAGCTTCAAGCATGACTTGGGAATGGCTCGGTGTGGACGGAGACGTCTCTCACCTCCCTGGGGCTATTCTCTGACATCCCTGCTCTGCTGTCTTAGTGGTCAAAGGATCAAAGTCCATACAACTGCAACTCTTTGTAACTCCTGGACGTGGACATATATATGGGCCCATCTTTTACCAAAAAAACCCCCATGAGGGATGTTTTGAGACGTAATGACTAACAAGTACAGGCAATTTGGGATGACTGTTGAAAGTATTAGCTAGACCTGCCTGTCGTGCTCGTGCGTTATACCTGTTTGAGCTTCATGTCTATCCCTTCCGTAAGGTGCGGTGTGCTGTTTTAAGGTGTGCCGTCATCCAGGTTGCTTTGCCTCAAAATATTTGTCTTAAAATGCACTACGAACTGCAGCAGTTCACAATCTGCATGTCTGGCAGCTCAGACACCTGTGTGGTGGGGTCAGGATGGAGTTTGTGTTAGTTTGGTCACCACTTGAGTGCTTGGTCCCACTGTTGCTGGCTTGCCTCCTCACCACCCAAGGCTGCTTTGAGAATCATCATTTTTAGAAGTCTGGATGTCCCAGAGATGGGTGCACTGAAGGGAAAATTCAATGTTAATGAAAAATATGCTTTTAAAATACTTTCCTGTGGTATTTAGCATTGGAACATCCAGTGCTGGAGTAAAAATGAAAATAGATATATTATTCTTACCCTAATCCTTCCATATATTACAAGGATTCTGTTGCTTTTTCCACTTGTTCTTGGATTGTATTTATAAAACTCTCTCAGCAGAGTACCACAATAAAACACTCTCCAGCTGACAATAATCTCTTTCTCAGTATTATTTAAGATTTTCTCTGATATGCTGAACTTTGACAAGAATATAACTGGATAATACCAGTGACATTTCATTCTTCATTTACTAAAAGAAACAGAAGAAAAAGGGGGCCAAATAATTGTTTTATCTTGCGTATTGAAAAAATATTTATTTTTAAACGAGAGGTTCTTCTGCATGACTTTCTGCTTTGTATTATCAGAAGCATTGAAGCATTTCCCTGTCTTTTCCTTTACAAAGCATTCTTGTTTTCTTGTTTAGACCATTCTCAGAATGGCTGATCTGAGACTCATCTTGGCTGATATTATTCCAGTTTTAATGCTAGATGTCAAAGCAAGTGTCTGGACTTGCATGTTATAAACCCTTGAGCATGTCATTGGCAAAGCAGGTATTTCAAGAAACCAAAACACTTTCACACTAAGCAGTTTTGTGTCGTTAATGACAATTCTTTCTTTGCTTCCTCTTCTGAACCTTCACCAGACACCAAATATAAATAAGGCTCTTAACTGAAGTTTATAATGTGGTGGTGACTAAAGATAAGAGAGGTGGCTTTCTGAGTCCATCTAGTGTGTGCCCGGTGATCTGAATGCTATGTGGAATGCATAAAGGGAAGAGACTTCACAAAACTTGTGTTACTTATTCCACAAAATGATTAAAAAAGATCCCTGAGTTTTTTCTTCATCTGATTTAATGGGATAGTGTCATGACAATTTCTTTGCTATTCCTAATATCGTATTTTTTTCTCCAGAGAAATACAAACCCCATCATTTCCACTGGTATTTTCTTTTACAAAGCACGCTTACTACAATGGATGAAAACCTGCTCCCTATTGCAATTACTATCATAAATTTAAGTAGTTTGATTCCAAATATTGTGGGGAAAAACATCTTTTCCAACTTCAAATTTCTAAAATTTGATTTTGTAAAATGGCTGAAGTCTTTATTTTAATGTCAGCAATAAACAGTTGTTGCGAACTTCAGCCCACAGTAATTCTTCCAGAAAACAGAAGTAAATGTACAACAAAGCATACTATACCTTGACTATATCTATAGTCATTAAAGAAAATTTAATAAAAATTGGGCTACACCTTTTATAACAGGCTCACTGAATTAAAGCTAATTGGTGAGAGTATTCACAGCACATAGACAGGACAGTGTTAATGCATCTGTGTAAGCAATACTGTACATCTATCCGTCTGGATATATGATCATGAGCTGAAGATTGTTTATTGTCAAAGGCTGAGTGGCTAATAAATGCTGGCAATGGCTTGGATTCACTGGAATGCTGCACAGCTGCAGCATTAGTCAGACTTTCCCTTTTCTGAATTCTGTAATCCCTTCAATATTGCATTAAATATGTTTTCAATATTTATCTGGATAAAAATGTGCTGAATATTGCAACTGTTTAATTCCGATGTTTGTCACGTAGGAAATCTGTGTAAGGCAGAAGGTAACAATGTTTTTGTTGCTAAAACCTAATGCAGTTTCTTCTTGCGTCGTTTGCTCATTCGGAGGCTTGCGCTTGGGCTATTTACAGCGCTTGGTAAGCCTTTGCGATCGCTCGGAGGTGGAGGCATGTCAGAATTTCTGAAGCCAAATTTCAGGCCTTAGTGCTTGGCTGAACTCACTGAACTGACCCGTCACCCTACACAAGAACCAGAGTTCCTATAGATTTTGGTGACAGTCGAATTTAGCGGGTGGATTTTGGATTTGTTATACTTCATAGTCCAAATACTTGACAAGCCAGGAGTCGGAATGGTTTATTAATATGTCACTATTTTTTTATTAGTTTTCCTAAACTATCAGCCCGTCTATTGTTAGCTGATCTATTGTCTCTCTCCCAACTTTTTTTTAAACAATTTTTATCTATGAACCAGATTATTTGGATAACAGTGATTGCAATTAATGATGTGGGAGCAGGGAAATATGCTCCCCTTATGTTGTGGGTTCAGAATTAAGACAGGGAATCCAAACACATGCAGTTCAAGTTAACCACATGGTCTAATGCAGTCCTGGCGATGCTAAAGCTCACTGTGTCCATGTGTTTCCACCAGCAATTACTTTCCCAGCTGTTGTTGAAAAAAAGGAAAGCACACCAAATGGAATGGATTGTAGGCACCAAAGATAACCCATTGCTGCTTGGGTTGATTGCTTTAGACATTAACCTGAGCTGGAAACAGGTGGGCTGTATGCATTAGGAATAGAGAAGGTCATTAAAAAATCATATTCGAATTCAAAGTGTTTTTTGTACTTTTTTGCCCAGCTGTATTAGTAATAGCTTGATCAGACTTACGGAAAAAGCCTATTGAATCCATTAGCTGTAGGTCACCGATTCGAGCAGATTAACAGTAGCAGAAATATGCATTAAGTGAAGGATGAATTACCGGTGTCTGTCTAACTACTTCTAGTGTTGGCCTCGCAGTTAAAGCTAATTTCAGTCACTTATTGGCAGTCACAGTGGCACCAGCGAGTGAGTGGGGTCATGGAGACTAAACCATGCATTCCTCCTGAAGTGGTCCCTTAAGGAAAAGGTGGGAGAGTGTTGGGGAAGCTTGAATGAAAGTTGCTCCCATTCTATGGAAATGTAGAAAGCTTTAGGAACCACAAATGTTGACACCTTCTTGGGTGTAAAAAAACCCCACATTTGACTGAACTGTTGCAAGCATACATTGAAAACGAGAAGCCTAGCATTAAGTTGAAACAACTACATAATAATCTGGAACATAAACTTGCATTGCTTTGTCACATTATCTCTTTACGATAAAGTCTTTTCATCTCGTCTCTTGACAGTGACTCATTGGCAAAACATTTTAAGTGATTCAAATAAACAGAAAAATTGAATACTAGTTTCTTTGTTCAAGAAGAAACTCACCAAAAAAATGAAAAGGACATAAACCTTGCTTGCTCTCTGTGTTTGGATTTCGGCTTTCCGGTATTTCAAGTACACAAAGCAGTTTCTCATCCCATGCCACTTTACGAAACATTGATAGCCAGTGTATCTCACCCATCCAGCCTGTGATGCAATGTGTCATATTTGGTCTTTATGCCCAGAACAATGATTTACCTTGTAGTAATAGCTCAAAAAGAAATGAACCCCATCCCGTTACAGACACTGCATATTCTTTCAAAGAAGAATGACAGCTATAGAAGGTCTTCTGCTCTTGACAGTAAAAATGTATAGATATTTTATTATATTCTTATTGAGTTGAAAGTCACAGCACAGTCAATCTAACACTTTTCTTGTCTGGCAGAACGCATTGCATATCAGCTTTTTTGTGTTATGTGGTTTGTTTGTTTGTTTTTCCAAGATTGGTGTCAAGAAACACAAAGAGAAGTCAAGGGAATGGAGAATATTAGGTAACTGCCAGGTGAGAAAGGCTACGTGTGTTGGTAACGTATCTTCACCATAGCATGGGATGCGTCTGATCAAGGTTCGTCAGGAGCAGTGGCAACTGGAAAGCTGAGAGATGGACCATAATTATAAAAGTAAGATACGTAGAAACATTGAGTAATACGCATATTCCCTCCGTCTTGGCAGGTCACTGATGCTGTCATCACAGTTACAGCTTAGTGAGCAACTTTGACATCACTGTCCCCTCTAGTAACGTCACAGACCCCAATCCACATGGACTATTTTGCTGCCATGTCACATTTATTTAATTGGTTTTCCACTGTCACACCACAGCTGCTTTTGATATTGCCCAATCAACATTTTTCTCACTCAGCAAACATGTTTCGCATTATGTTTTCCCCAGATCAACAGGCATTCATTTTTCTGTCAGATGAAACTTTCAGCTCTTCGTCTCAAGTGCTGTAGGCTCCTTTCTCTCAGTTCTTCTCGCTTTCTGACTGCATAATATTTTTCCCATCAAATATTGCTTCTGGCCTTTATTCAGAAGCTACCACTTGCAAATCACTGTGAGATACGTGCAATGAAGTTTAGGTTGCTACTAAGTATTGTAGCTTTCCTTAAGGCATCTCTTCCCCTCCCCATACACAAATTTATGTGTTAATATTAATCATTATCATTTGTTTACGGTCAAGGAGACACTGACCTCCGCTGGGATTTACAGTCCTTGTGTCAAACAGCCTGTTTTGTTTGGCACCGTTTGCTGTTTTTCTATCTATGCCGCTATTGTATGGCTCTGTCAGCACGTACCGACTGCGGGTGAGCGTGGCAATAAGCAGGGGATGTGTGTGTGGGGGGTTTCCCGCCCCCCCTCCCAGTGCTCAGCTCTCTGGCTGCCCGAGACGGCATTCCCAGAAGCGCAACCCCATGGCTGCGCTGCCCCTGGGATGCTCTGTGGACCTGGGAAGGAGCAGGCTGCACCCGCCGCCACCACCCCAGCGTGGCCGTGCAGGCGCCCTTTGGAGACTATCAAACATGTTCGGGCAGATCGTATCGCACGGCTTTGGCCTTAGCTGAGGAGCCCACCAATTATTTAGTTACAGAAAAATGTTGCACAAGAATAACACGACACACAAATGCTATTATTCAAAGATAGGTATCTGCAATTTTTTTGTTCAGTTTGGGGCCACTTTCACAAATACACAAAGCAGCTGGACTGCACCTGGTTTGTATCTAAAAAGACCTTTGCTCTTGAATAAGTACATGACTGAAAATAATATTGCAGGTCTAATCTACTTACGCTCATAAAACCTCAACTTCAATATGGGTACCCTGGATTACGGGATGAAGCAATTTTGTCACGTTTTAATGCAGAATCATTTTATATTTACATTATTAAAAGCGGAGTTTAAGGCCAAGAATGTGTATAGCCAGACATTGTTTGGGGGGTTGAAAACATAATTTCATGTTTATTTTTCTGTCTGGAAGGTGGTCGCTAAATCCCGACAATCACCACGTGGGCTGGCTGGTGGGCTTCAGTGGTAGCTGCTCTCATTGCCAATCTGGATCTTCAATAACTAGATTCAAGTTACAATGACGAAAAAACAGAAGACACCTAAGAGCAAAAAGGAGGTTCCGTGAAAATAAAACCGTTAGGGTTAGATACCTCCTCATAGATTTGTTTTTGTAGCATCTTATTTTTGTGATTTAAGTTTTCTGTTCTTTCTGAAAGATAGAAGCAACAAATTTGCCTTTTACAGTCACTATAATCAATAATATAGTCCTTCAACTACTCTTTTTTCTGTGAGCACGGTCAGAAATCAAATGCCTTTCTATTGCAGTCCACCTGCTTTATTTAAACCACAGATTGCAATTTTGCTCTTTTCCTTCACCACTGCTGCACAATCCTCCAAACCATCTCTTCCATCTCGGGTATGAGAAGGAAATCATGGCTACTTGCTGCTGGGCTTAAGCAGAGCTCTTTAATAGGAAAACTACATTTTACTTAGGAGAATAACATCATGTGGCAGGGCTATGGCAACAATAACACCTTTACTGCCAGAAAACACTTACCCTGGGTGGCTCAGATGGCCCCAAATATTTAAGAGCATTTTTCTTATACTGTAAATTCCCTGTGGTACATTATTTTCTACTGAGAGCTAATAACTACCCTGTCTGTAAAGCAACTGGTCTTAAGTTTATTAGCTTGCAAGACAGAAAAATAACAGACACATATCACTGACATTTAACAAAGATATCTTTCATGGGTTTCTGCATTTTTTCATATGCACCACACGTTTCTCTTTAGTTAGAAAAACACATTTTGAACCACATTCTGAGTAACTTCTTATGAAGCAAAGCACATTTTCCAAAAAGTCCTTAATGCTTCACCAAATACTGAGTCCCTTTTCAGAAAGTTCTGAAGGTTTTTGCAAAAAAAATAACGTCAGCTTCCCCAGTGAAAGCTGTTTCACCCTGGCCGCAGCAGCCATACTATTTTCCTTGGCATCATGGGAGAACATCATCCTATTCCTGCACTGAAGTGGAAATCATTGCACAAACAATTTTGATGTGAAAGTGACTTCTTCAGACGGTATAAATCCCTATTCACGCTTCTTTAAAAGTATAATATTAGTTTATTCCTTTTGAGTGGAGGTGTGGCTCGCAAGAGGATTATGCGCGTGATCACTCTAGAGCAAAGGTGTAGTGACGGTACATTTTGGTGGTTAAATAGAAGAGCTTTCCACTAGCTGGATACGTCTTGTGGGTAGGTGATGCACACAGAAGGCGGTCCAGTCAATGTTGGGTATTTTTGTTCTGGAAGGAGTCCATTTTTGGATAATATTTTTAGCCAGAGAATAGTCAGACTGTATGGAGATAAAAGCCACGCTCAGCTCCTGTGGTTTTGGTAGGCAAATCTGTACAAATGAACTGGTGCTCAGTGACACAGAGCACATATTGCTGGTTTGCTCTTACAGTGACTGCCTCCTCTTGAAATAACAGCAAGGCGCGTGTGAACTTGCCACGGTCACAGTAAACAGCAGGTACTAGGGAAAAAAATGGGGGGAAAAAGGGTGGTATGTTTGGTAAAATTATTTCTATTTTGAACTGGCCTCTACAATTTTTGGAATGTGAATTTTGGTGTGCAAAGAAGAATGTGAAAAATTGCTCCTCCCAAGTGACTCAGCTTTTGAGTTGAACCATGTGGAACTTCAAAAGCTGAAGCTGAATGTTGTAAAAGTCCTCCTCGAGGGGCCGGGACTCTACTGAAGTCGTGGCAAAAGTTTTGTTAGTTTAAATGGGAACAGGAACAAGCCAGTGATTATTCTTTTTTAAAGTCCATGAAGAAGTCCAAATACCAGTTGCCCTGACTAGTAATAACAAAAATTCAAAGAACAATAGTTGTACGTCCTGGAACGTCCATATTAACGGCATGCACTGCAGTCCCAAAGTCTGAATAACGTGAAGAGCAGAGGGACTAATTTTCTTTTTCTGTGACCCAAACACGCACAAGGTCTACCCAAAAGCCTGCCTGGGTGGTACGTTAGAGGACAAGGAACTGGGATAAAAAAATTCAGAAATGATCCAAGCTTCACGCTAAAGAGAAGGGATTATGTCTAGGGCTAAAGAGGGGGAATGCTGGCGTTTCATAGTCAAACAGTTTCATATGACTTACAAGGAACGTGTCTATTTCTCTCTTTATTGGCTCACCTACTTAAAGGTGCACAAAGGCGCAACGTTTTATTATCACGGTGCCAGTGGAGCTTCAGCTGTGAGCTGATGAAATGGGCGTCTCTACCTGATCCACAAGAAGAGTAGGCATTCGACAGAAGGCTCACCCTCTTCCGCTCCAAACTTTGACATGTCAAAATGTTAACTTTTTTTTCTGGATGAGTGGCTGTTGCTAATTTGGATAGAAATTATTTGGCCACAATACTTGTGGAAAAAAGCATAGAACATTGGGAAACATTTGCAAAATGTGGATAGTACAACCCTGGGTTTTATTTGGACAGTTTCCCAGGCACTGCAGAAATGGAAGCATAACGCTTTTACATTTTGAATTTGAAATAAAATGGCCTTTTTAGAGGTATTTCAAAGTACCACATCTAGAATCTAGCATTCAGGGTGCTTAGAAAAATTTGCTTGTCCCTTTCAATCTGCCACTAGGAGCAAAGTTGGCAGACAGCAAAAAAGGCTTCATAAGATGTAGTGAATGTTTATGTGAGAAATGCAGACTCGGATTCCACGTAGGATTAACACACTGAAGGTGTTCCAGGCAGCCTTATGGGAGGCAGCCTTATAGGATATACATGCCATTTACACATTCTTTAACTGCTGTCAGATAACACAGCAGATCCAGTATTTCCCTTGTTTTGGATTATTTTATGACTACACCACATTCAGACTTTAGAGTATCTTGAGTCACAGATTCTGTTTTGTCTTAAAATCCGCAAGAACTGTGGTGATGTAAACTGTTTTAATGAATAAACACTGCTGCTATTTACAGCATTTTATCTCTGAACATGACCCTTAGATTTGTAGGAAGTAGTCTGCGAGAACCCAAAGACAAACGTTTACATATTTACAAATTTCGTATAAGGGCATGTTGAACATGGAAAGCCTTTACATTTTTTTCCGTGGAGAACAGTAACAGTGACAAAACGGTGGTGCCTGCAAAACAGGGCGGAGATGTGTTCTCAGGCCGATGCGTATCTTGTCCCCGTCCACCTTGCAGCAGTCATTTCAGTCAGCGGAGGGTTTCTTTCTCTAGCACTGTAGACTCATTTCCATCCAGCTCCTGACTCTACTGCAGACGCTGACAAAAGGAGAAAAGGCATATTTGGGTGTATTATGCCTCTGCCCACCTTTTTTTCCAATTTCCTAAGTAGTTCTCTTTTTGTGGTTTTTCATGTGCTTTCAACAATAATTTTGAAGGTCTGGTGATTTAGAATAAAATGTAACTGGTGCTATTTCCAGAGTACTTGAAAATTATGGTCCCAAGATTCTTCTGCTTTACGTAGTCACTAAATGAACACAGAAAGGCTCACATCCTCTGGCCCAGGCAAGTAGCAGTAAGGTCAACAAAGCTGTGGAAACTGGGGAGGATAAGGTCGCAAAAATAGCTTTAAATCTGGGGAGCTGCTTTAAAAAACTGAGTTGTTTAATATTCAGAGTCGATCTGTCCTTCCACCTCCTTGTGCTTGGAGAAAACGTTCGTGTGGTTGACTGGAGACAATTTACAGAACATGGAGGTAAACTTGGAGCTCGCAATCAGACCCTTATCTGTCTACACATACCGCTCACATGTGATTAATATGTGCCAAATTAATCATGGGTAAACAGTCCTGTATGTGTGGTTGACCAAATAGTTCTGCTTTGACTAGTACAAATCCTAGGCCAATAAAAAAATAATTTAATACTGCCACCAAATACAATGGTTTTCCGTAATACTTTGAGAATGCAGTTTGTAATTTGAAACTTGCAGAGACATGTATTTGTTGAGGGGTTTTCACATGCCATCTGAAAGAGAAGAAAAACATATTTTCAGATGTTTCCCTATTTGTTTTTTTAAAATTGTAGCATAGTCTTAAAGTTCAGTTTTAAAACTCTGAACTTTAAAAGAAAAACATTCAGAGTTTATAAAAATCTTTTTCCTTTGTTGTTTTTTTTCATTTGCTTCATTTATCCCTTTTCAAAAGTAAATTGATTTCTGATAAAATGCACCTAATGCTACATGTAGTCTATAAACATAAGGATTATGACCTTGAGTTTCAGAATTCTGGCATTTTAAATATTTATTCAGATGAGTCCCTGTAGCAGAATATATTTTTAATTCTTTTCTTTGCAATGCTAACGTACAACAAAATCTACCTCTTGAAGTTCATCAATCTACTTCTGTTCCTTTTCCACTCTCTGAAAAAAACTAAATGGTATTTAAGCGTCCGTAGTTGTTGCACAGTGGTGACTTGTAGGTATTACTTCTTCCTACAAATAACGTAGTCTGGGCAAAAGACGTTCAAAGGCAAACTGTTAGTTATGTACATTCATACTGTCCTCAGCCCCGAAAATGGGCCAAAATTCATGCAGTGCTGAGTTAGTAAACAATACGTGCCATGGAAAAGGGCCTTACGTTTGGGAAAGGCAAAAAGAAGACCTAAAAATTTTAGGTTTTCTGTCTTTCTTTTACTCGACGTCATTGAGCAGTAAGAATTTGTATGTAAAAAAACCCTGTCTACTTGTGAGGAATCTATTTTAAACTATTAGCAGGACAAGGAAAATGGTGTGTGCTACAGTAATACAACATTTACTTTACAGGAACAGACAGTGTGTTGTATTTTGTGGCACTGGAAGCACTTTAAACATATATTTATAGTTAACTGGTTATAAAGGTGCGCTCTGGGTTCCCCCAATTTTAACATTACAAGAAAATAATTAATTTTCTTTCCTAAAATTGGAAAACTTCAATATCCAGAGACTCCTGTCTTGGCTGTTAAGGATGCATAGGCATATCAATATCTCAGCTGCAGTAGAAAGGTTAATAAAAATATATGGCATAGTTAAAATGAACTTTTTTTTCCACAGAACTGCGGTATAAATGGCATTATCGCTATACCTGGAATTGCAATTTGCACATTATATAGGCCTGAAACAATTTGGGACTTTTATTTCCCCTCACTATAGTAGTCTGTAAATGGAGTGACACCATTAATGGAGGAGTCTATAAATGAGTGCTAATTATGTGACCAGCTTGAGTCAAATGGGATGAGTTCTCATTTTATTTTAATTGATAACTTCAGTTCTTACCTGACAGCACAGAAGAATTAATAACGACAGTGACAATTAATAATTGGGAAATACACATTGTAAATGATACTTCCAGGGTTTTAGATGTGTGATAGGAATTTATAGCATAATAAATTATCTAGGGAAAATTGTTTTTAAGTTTTTGTTGTATTTTTACTTCACAGATTTCAGGAACAGTAAAAAGAAGTATATTATAGGAAAAATGCTGCTGACGATGGGATTAGTAACTTATGAATAAACTCTTTAGCCTCTAGTTAAATTGGAATGGTTTTGAATTTGATTATACTGATACTGGAATATTAGAATTTATTATTAAAATTGTATTCTTACAACTAAAAATGGAATAAACACTTCATAACCTGTGCTGAAGCTGAAGAGCCATCTATAAACATTGTTCAGTACAGTTCAGTTTATTATTGATGTAAAAGCCAAGTTGTTAATTTGAAAAGAAGAAAAAACATTGCATATTTTGGGGTTTTATAGGCTTTTTAGGGTTCTTTATGATTTGTATTTTGTTTGATGAAAATACGAGAGTAAGTATGAAATATGCTAAAACTTGTATTTTCCATCCAATAAACTTTATTTAGAGGTCTTGCATAGGTTGTACCAAGATGAACTTATGGCTGTGCTTTTTATGACGATCAGTAAGATGCAATTTTTGAAAGGTTTAGTACGAAAGCAGAAGACAAGAACAAAACAAACCTAATAAACCCCTTAACTCCTAGGTTCCCCGTCTCCTGCTTCACCGGATCTGTCTGTTCTCGTTTAGGTGGGCTTCATCCCAGGAAAACAGTCTGTCTCACCAGGGATTTTGAGACTAAGACTTTAATGAGTGCTAACATTTAGAAGTGCATGCAGACCTCTCCAACAGAAAATAACTGAGATAAGAGAAATAAATTTCAAGAACTGATAGTCATTTTTATGTCAGTAATAAAGTCAGTTATTTTTAGGAACATTTTAATACAGATATTTACAGTGTAAAGCTAGTATAAATTTTAATGAATTATTGGTAAAAGCTGTTTATATCTTTTCTCATGGAAAGGGTTCTCACAGTAAATATATATAAATAAGTGTATGCAAAGACATTTCAGAGCAGTCATAAACTGGATAAAGTCTGTACTGAAGAAATGAGACTCTTCTTCCTGTCTGATAGTACAAGACCAAATCCCTTGAGGATTTGTTTGAACAAATTCGTCTACCCTAACGACTTTGAGAGTGAAGCTCTTGAACTAGAAGAACAACACTGTAGACAACATTGAGCTCTGTAGTCCCTTTGCTGTTAGACCTTTCTTGATTTACTGCTGGACTAAACTCATTAACTACTGGCTCTGTAATAGTCCCCAGACCAAATTTTACAACTTCCATTTCAACTTCCGTCTTCAGCTCAGGCTTTGACCCACTGTCCTTGTTAAATCCTTACATGAGTGCTAGCTTAATTTCAGGGGGAATACCGGGGCTTTTGATCTGTGGGCCATGGGGTGAGTTCTGCATTATTTTATTCTCCTTACATCATCCACAAGTTTTAATGCGAAACCTTAGAAACAACAGATTCACGTGAAAATAACAGTAATACTCTTCTGTCAAAAATCTAATTGATACTGACCATTTAAATAACCTAATTTCTGACATATGAATCCTCTTTTAAAACACTGTAGCACCAGATTCCTTGGCAGTCAGTCCTTCTTCCACAAACCAATTTTTTTCACGTGTTCCTCCACCTACACTGCCACATCAGTATAAATTAGCAGGATGATACGCTGTAAATTATATCTCAGAATGGCATTTGTACATAAGGAAATGGAAACCTAGTGGGAAAATATTTATGGCATATTTATATGAAAATGGTCTGCAAAAATAACTATAAGCAAAATCTTTGAATGCGGGTGACACAATGATTTAGAGTCTATTTAAATCCATTTTTTTTTTTGTAAAGGGATACACTGATATTTCCACGTAACTGAAAATATGTTATTTTGAAAGTTATGAGCAGGTTTGCCTAGTAAGTCCAGCTTTAGGACTAAAATGTAGAAATGGTTATTATTTGTACTTAAAATTTCATTGATAGTACTGAATACCACCACTTTGATAATGAATTTGGCTTGTAGAGGAAGATTGTAACTTCTGCTAGAGAAACCACAAAACGAGATTACTTTGACCTGAATCATAGTTCAAGATGTCATCCCTACCCAGTGTTAGGAGATGAAGATATGATATTTTATCAGTATGTTGGCCACATAATACCACTCCAAGGTAAAACCTTATATCTCAAAAATATCTTGACAGATTGTGACCTCAAGTTTCTGCTTTACCTGTGGAAGCACTGTACAAAAGGAGAGGATGGAAGTAAGGGGAAAGTAAAACACTGTTTTGTGTTGTATGTTAACAAATTGCAGTATTAGCTGCTGATAGATCTGAGGACTGTAATTGAAAATTGCCAGAAAAAGTGAGAGTAAAAAGCAAGAACTGTCTTTGTAACCTGTGTCTCTATCTGCGTAAAGAAAATTCAGAGTGGTTTAGAGGAAAAAATTAAACTTCATACTTCTGTGCGGTAACGGTGCATGCTGAATCCCAGCCCCCTGCTGCACGTGTACTGGCCGGCCAGCTACAGGCACACTTTGTATTAGAAAAGCCTTTCCTCCCCATGGGAACAGTCAGGGGCTAATCACATTTTCATTACCAGATTGCAGGTTTTATGTCTTTTGAGTCCTAGTCCTAAGCATTTTGTGCAACTGGTACGGAGAGAACTATTTGACTAGGAATTGTTATTGCTTTATGGATTCCCCCCCCCCCAAAAAAAAAAAAATGATAAAACTAATTCCACATGCAAGTGCATTAAATAAGCTGGTAATTTGCAATGATAGTTATACAATACTTAATGATACCTAATTCTCTGATGTCTAAGATATTACAACTTCTGAGAAAAAACTAGAACACAAATAAAAAATATTTTTATCAACCTCACTTTGGCTATTCAGAAAGAACTTTCAAGCAGAGGTCAATTTGTTAACTTACCAATTTTGAGGAGCTCTGTCACAGGTTGGTAATAATAATTCTTAGCAAAATATTTTTTGGTCATCAACAAGTAGTGAGGCCTCCAGGGAACTATTGCAGAAGTGAGGGTACCACACTGTATTTCAGTGCATGTCCATATCTGTTTGTGGCATTAATCTTGACGTATTTTGATTGTTTTGTGGTTCAACAGATTGAAATTTTTGAGAGCTCAAATTAGGGTGTTCTCTGTAAAAAGTTTTCAGCAAATCATGCTGCTTGGCTGGTTTAGACCTTTGGTTGCTTTGCTAGGGATACAAATACAAGAAGAAAAGATCACCGAAAGATTCAGCAGCTAAAAAATAAGTATCAGTTCTCTCAAAGCTCTCTCTTTTGAGAAGTAGGAAATAGCTCTGAAAGTGGAAGAGTAGGTCAAATTGTTGGGTTTTTAAGTATGCCCACTCACCAGCAGTAGCTTAGGCAACAGAGAGTCCTGTGATACTTTCCAAACAGCACTTTGCATGTTGTCCGCCCCAATCTTACTCAAATAGTTGGCGAGGGAGGGGGTTGTGCAGTCAATTTAAATGATAGTCATTAAGAAACATGTCTATTAAATTGTTACATTTTCAAGGGACCAAAGCAAGTCTGCCCAGAAATATATGAAGGTTATTTTATCCAAACACCTGACCAAAAAAAATTATTCTAAGTCATGAGTTGTAAAATGGAACAATGAACATTGTACATGAAATAAGATCTTGTCCAAGGTAGACAATGTAGGTGGAGCCTGATTTGGATATATTTTTCGTTCCAGTTCTATACTGTCTCTATACGTACCACATCTCTCCTACCTGTCATATAGTGGAATGCATTTACTTTGTGTCCTAGACTTGCGTGGTTGTTTAAAAAAAACCCCGTGGTTCCCCAAGGAATTTACACTCCAAATGAAGCCACCATAGAACATGAAAATAATAAATGGGAGGGTAGGAAATTAAGAACAGGAGGTAAAGTAAATAAAAATAAGGAGCCAGGACTCCAGCTGCTGGAAATTAGTGTAGTTCTATTGAAGCCTATGCAATTACACTAACCGAGCAATTGGTTCATTATTTTTATTTATTTTACCCTTTGTTCCTTTCCTTCGTTGGAGCTTTGAATTAACTGAGCTGAATTAACATCAGCTGAAGAGCAGTTCTAGTGTGCATCCTGTTACGTAGCAAACTCTGGTATCTGTAAGGAGAGGGAAGGGGCAGAGTGGGTACCTTCTGAGGAGGCCTTTGAGGGAAGAGAGTCACTATCTACCTAGACCATAATTGTGCTCAAGTGCATACTCTCATTTTTGTTTTGTCTTTTTTTCTCCTTTTTGCCTTTTTTCCCCCAACACAGGTCACCCCAGTGGGGAGTCTCACTGTTGGTGTGGGTACAGAGGGCTACGCAAGGGCACCAGAGCTTTGGGCAAGGCAAGCGAGGCAGCAGCAGGTATGGTGGGGTCATACCCACACTACATAAAAACACAGAAATTGAGTGTTCCCCTCATCCCCGTGTATTTTCCAGCCTGTCCTCAACCCTGTCTGCAGCGAGCTTGAGAGCAGGACTCAAATGTGCACCACCACGTTTGCAGTGTGGGTAATGGGTGGACCAGGTCCGAGCTGTGCCATCAGGAGATCACTAAGAGAGATGGGGAGATGCACCCAGAGGGAACGCATGGTGTGGGGTGGCAGGAGTAAATAATCACAATAGTGGGGAAATAAAGGCAGAAGTATGACTGCAAAGTTACAAATTGTAATAAATGCAGGTTTTGACCGAGTTGGTTAAAACGGTTTTAAGATAATGATGTGGGTTTTTTTTATAATGACTGTTTTAGTTTTAACTGGGAAAGCAAAATCTATCCTTTTTGTTAGAGCTTCGTGAATAAATTGATGACTGTTTTGAAATCAATTTTCCATGCAAAAGACATTTCTTATCCAGATTTTATTTCCTATAGTTATTATACAGTAAATCTCTCCTGAATCAAAGACTTGATCCATTGCTCATTCAATGCTTAAATATATATATATATAGGCTTGTACATCATTGCTTGGAAATACATTAAAAGAACATTAATCCGTGAAGTTCTCTGAAGCAAGGAGTGCTAACAGTAAGTGGATTTGCAGTTCTAATTCATCTGCCTTTTGCATTAAGTCTTTAATTACATGTTCACACATACTCTAGGCAGTTTCCTGCTATTTCTTCTTTCTTTTCATTATTCACCGCAGAGCCCTTTCACGTCTTTAGGGCTTGAATTAAATGTGGCATTATACATTTGCTTTTGGTCTCATTTAGGACATTCATCAATGTACCAGCTAGGTACCTGGAGACTATTAAGGCATTTATCTCCTTTTGACATACAGGTCTACTATTTTCCATCTTACAGAGAGAGAACTTTAAAATTATTTTAAATAATAATTTTATTTTTAAATAAAAATTTGAAATGTTTAAATTTAAAAAAATTAAAATTATTTGTTTAAAATTATTTCAAGGCAGATTTAACCTGGTAAAAAAAAAGAGGCTTAGAGGGCAGGGTATCCTAAATTCAGGACTGTTCTTCATTCCCTGGGATGAAACATCTACTATTTGGAGGTGCCTATTTTTTAATGGAAAAAACCTAACTCAGTGTGAACAAAATGCCATTATGTGCAAATATAACAATCTCACTATGCATTACTATTAGGCATTTGGCTATGAAGAGTTTTTACATAGATGTTAACCATCTGAGCTGCAAAGCTGCCCTTTCTAAAGCTCAGTCTCAAGGGATGTGGCTGTTTCTGAGGTTGGTCGTGAGACAGTGCAGCTTGTCGCCCTCCTGCTGATGAACACTAGAAATTACGGACTTCCTGACTCAGGTCACAGCCCCGTGAGCTCAGAGCTTTTTTCAAATCCAAATGAAATTTCACAGTACAAGGGAAAGTCACTTTTGTGACCTGTTGCCTCTCTCCATGCTGACTATTAAAAGGATTACTGCAAACAATGGAGGTGTTGAACTTGAAATGATTTTGTATGACATAAAGTACAAGGCAACCCAGATATAAATGTGTATTTTAACTACTAAAATAGAAAACACGTTATCACCAAATACGTCTTCAGCTGTGTGTGCCGTAATAGCCTTTACTTGGTATCAGATGCCTAATTCAAAATGCACTTCACTATCAGGACAAAACCCAGCAAAATTAATTATAATGAAGAATTCTGCACAAGTAGAGCAAGATAATTTTCATCGCTAGTTTAACTGCATGATCTAATGGTTCTTTTCGACTCTTCAGATAGTTGATTAAGTAGGTAACACGTACGTATTTATTTTAAGCATCAAACTTCTAAATTTGAAGAACAAAACTGGATACCCTGTTGTAGTAATGAATGCTATTTGGTGAAATTTCTGCTCATGTTGAAATATAAATTGTAAACATGCCTCTTTATTAGTTCTCTCAATATTTTCTATTCCTGATGGTCGTCTTGTGTTACCCAACCTACCATGTTTCTGTGAAGAGATCAGTTTTGAAAATCATATTGCTGGTAGAGGATT
Organism: Balaeniceps rex; assembly: GCA_013401315.1. Lineage (NCBI taxonomy): Eukaryota > Metazoa > Chordata > Aves > Pelecaniformes > Balaenicipitidae > Balaeniceps > Balaeniceps rex. Next base: position 73,565 of record VYZW01012365.1, read on the forward strand.
CAGTTTTTTCCTTATTCATTCTGAATTCATTAGTAATACAGGTAGAATCATGGTCAGGTACTTTTATTTTCTCCATGAAAAAGCAAAGAGATTTTTTTAATACATATTCATTTCCTGTGATGTGTATCTCATGCAGAGCAAACCTCCAACTTGATTACACATGTGATAATTTAATTTTATATAGCGACAAATAGTAGCTATCATGCATGATGATTGTCAAGATAACCTACCAGCAGCTAAGGAAAAAAAAGAGCGCCTTAATTCATGAAATATGTAAACAAAATACTGAGCTTTATTTTGAACATATGGATCCCATTCACATTATTTTCCCATACTGTTGAAAACGGTAATTATATCTGATATGTGCTAATGAGAAAGAAATGCATACTCTAGCTGTAAAGCAGGTGGAGCCATGGGTTTTTTACACGTGTTGCGTAAAATAGAGAGGAGAGGGATGCAGTGGTCAAAATCTGAGGCTTCGGAGAGGAACGGAGTGAGAGATGGAGGAAAAAGGTGAGGAAAAGGTGCCAGGAGAGAGCTCAGGAAAGGAAAGTGAAAGCTATTATCCGCTTGTTATTGGTATATGTGCCCTTTTACTTCAAAGGCCTTTTTGAAGTTAGCGGTGATTTTTCATAAAGGACTGGTGACAGCGATCAATGACGGTCTCGTGCTTCTGTAGAAGATTTTCTTTCTTAGCAATGCAGTATGACAAAATACCCAGTGGGAAAATGTTTCTGGAGAGCCAAGTGTCAGCTACAATAGTGATCCATTCTCGTCCGATGCGAAGATCTGCGAGCCTTATTTCTTGCAGCCAAATCGTGGACTTCCCTAATTGCTAACATGCTTCGGTAGCTGTGCGTAGCGTGCCAAGAATGAAACCGTACCTGCGATCTGAAAGAGATAAAGTGTAAGTGAGCAAATGTATGAAGTAAAACTTTAGGAATTCTAGTAAAACCAGGTGAAAACTAAGAAAAGATGAAATAAAAACGGAGGTGAAATCGTGCCTAAACCTCAAACAGAACCTGAAAACGTATTTGTTCTCTCTCAAAAATAAAGGTATGCGGAAGAACCCTGTGTGGCTCCCCTCTTATTAGCTCTGTTATTTTCTAATCAAAATTACAAGTAACTGGCAGCCTTCCTGACTCAACCTGGGAACGGGGACAGTCAAACTTCAGTTCTTGGTGCAGAGTTATTTTAAAATCCCGGGAGGCTCTGGGTAAGGAATATGCGGCAAATCTGATGAGCAGGATTTGCTGAGCAGCTGCAGAAAACACCGTGCTGCAGGCTCAGTGAGCCTGGTTTCTCCAGCACACACAAAATGCAGACCTTGTTTTATACTTGGATCAGCTGTGTGGTACCTGGAGCGTTGATCTGGCCGGGATCAAGTACTGCCCATTGCCTTGTGTCAGTGGGCAAAAAAATGTTCTGTAAAACTCAATATTAACTCTCATGTGAGACTAAGATTTTCCTAATTCCCTGATTTGGTACAGGTTGGATCATGTTCTGAGACTTACAGTTTTCTTTTATAGCTCAAGCAAAATATGTTTTTCCCATTCAATATGATGGTGACTCTTCTTGCTGTCTTATAACCATCCAGTCTTTTCTTGAATGCTAATAAATTCTTAGCTTTGATGCTATCTTGCTGCAGAGAAAGGCTAGTTGTGCACTAGATTAAGAAATGTTTACTTTTGTCCATAAAGCTACATAGTAAGGGCAGGCTAATAAAGCTTTCCTTCCAAAATAGCTGGATTTTTTTTCTTTTTAAATGTTGTTATTGGGTTTTTAGTTGGGTTTGCTCTTTTACAACTTGTAGGAAAACAGCTAAGAAAAAAGTTATGGAAACACATAGGGGAATTGCTTAGGAAATTCTATACCGTGAACCATATTTTTCATGTATCAATCTCAAAGCACAGAAAAAAAATGATTTATCGGTAGGTGTTGATATTTGAATCTCTAATTCCAGTTTGTTTCTTTGCTTGTCTCCTCCTGGGGCCCATGCTGCCACAGTAACTTGATTTGTGAACCATGTAACTTCCCCAGACAGGGATTAGGAGAGCAATGCTATATTAGCTTTGATTACCTCCCTCCAGCTTATGGGGAACAATTTCATTAAACTTTTTGCTATTTCATCTCAGAGCAGATCAGTGTAGGAGAAAGATCAGCTCTTCTTGGCCCCTTCCTTACCTTTACTGTCAACATAGTGAAATGTGGCTATGTCTGCAATGAAACATAGCAGTTGCGTAGGAAAGGGAAAAGTTTGTACACAATATGAAGTTCAAATTGTTGAAATGATGTTATCTTCTTCAAAAAAGTGAATGTATTATTGCATAGTTTTCCTATATTTTTAAGAATTAAACCTCTCATAATTGTTCTTGATAATATTAAACCGGAGCGTTATTTTTATAATTAAGTGGCAAACCCCACTTTCAATATAATTTTTATTAACTGCTTTTTAACTTAGAGCTCTGATATTCCTAAGGGTGCTTGCCTAGCTCACAGTTAGGTTAATGCAAATGATAAATGTATATTACTTTTAAAGTGTAAAATTAAAATTACTTTTCATTTAATAATGAAGAATCATATGAATTTCTCCAACTGATGCAGTTACATAGATAAATTCTTGAGAATAAAGAAGAGAAGAGCACACTTCCTAATATCTACCTGTATTGTACTCTACATTCCCTTAAATGCTCAAATACGGTTACCAAAGTGAACTTTCTAACACAGGCAGCTTTTATATTTGCTAATATGATTTTTATTATCATCACATCAATGAGAAAACTATGGAATGAGTTGAGTCCTGAGGGAAACTGTGTGACAGATATCATAGTTGTTTCCATGGTGCAAAGACAGTTGTATCTTAAAATATAGTCATGGCTCCTGAGAAAGGCTTCTACTGCTGTAGCTGGTTGCATGAAGCAACAAAAAGTTTGGGTAATTTCAGAGTTGTATTTTTTGTATTAATGACATTTGGCAACAACACGTGCTCCAAAAAATTTTATACAAGGTAAAGTTTGGCTGGTGAGTTCTGCCTTTCTGTCTGATGTAAACATATTTATCCCATGGATTAATTATTTATGGTCTGGCCTTTCTATAAAACTACCGTTGTATTTCTATTTACTGGTTTTAAAACGCTGTCTGTGTGGGTGGGCAAAATGATATGGCAGCGCTTACCTCCCATGCCAGCTGGCCACCTAAATATCTGACTGTGTGTGTTCAACTTTGTTGAGTTGCCACATGACACAAAGCAGGGCTGTGACCCCGGTGATACTCCTGCTTGTAAATGTAAGCTCGGCCATAAAAATTGCTGTGATTCCGTCAACAGTAGGTTCCTCTGTGATGTTTTCTGAACTCCTCTGTTTGCTGCACCTAGTAGAAATAAAGTTTTTCACATCTAGAAAAGTAAAGTGTATTTGGAATGGAACCAAAAATTGTCATGGTTAGACCTGAAAGTAAAGATTATTAAAATATGTTTTGCTTATAGTCTACCAAAAGAGATCACAACTGCTGCAAAGTCATGTTCTTTTTCAAAACCCCAGGTCTTCTTTCAGGTTTCAAATGCTTTGGTTAGAGGTATGCAGAAATACAGAGTTTCGGGGGTTCCTCTTGCTTAACGTGATGTTCTACATTGGGCTTCTGCTGAAATTCTGCCAGCTGGGGAGGATGAACACTACGATGTGTCTACGCACATCATAACATTGAGCGCTAAAGCCATGTTTCAAAGAATTGCTTTTACTGCTGTTATCTCCCTGTTTCCGTGAATGTTTGGAGGTCACCATCATCAATTCTGTCTTGTCTTCAGCAGTAACATCGCTGTCTGCAGAATCCAGCAGATACAAGAACCAGAGGACAGAAAATGGAACCGGCTTTTTGAGGAGCTGTCACTGCGCACTTGACTTGTCTGGATACTCTTTCTTAAGCATTTGGTATTGGGCACTGTCAGGGGCTAGTTGGACTTTTCATACAACCCTAAACAAATATATTTTACGAAGAGTGAGGTAATATTGACTAGTGGAAGTACAACATTTTGTGGCCAGATGTTACTAAGAACTGTACAGAGAGATGAACAACACATCGGCAAGTGTTTTCAGGTGCTGACGTTCTTCAGATATACTGACAGAAACAGACAACGTACTTGTAACTCCTATGAACAGATTTTCAGGAATCTACTTTTGTTTTGCCAGGGAACATAAACTTAATGCTAACCACTCGTCAGAGCCCTCAGGATGGTTCCCCGCAACAGGGAAGGCGAGGGCCTTAGTGCTCCCACCACTTCGGCCTCCCAGAGAAGACCTCCAGCAACAGCACTGGGAGACCAGCAGAAAGCAGAGACAGGAGGAGCCAGAGGAAGTGTGGGATAACATTAGAAGAACCAGTAGCAAAATGTCTCTGTGCTCCTGCTGGCACTTGCACAGGATGAGACTTCCAAAAGAACTTCATGATATCCTGCTGAAACCAAAGCTGAGTTCACCTAGCGTGCTTTTGAAAATTTAACACTTTTGATGCGACTACAGGCTATAAGATTTGGTTCACAAAAGCATTTCTTGTTTTATCTCTTTCTTTTTCTCTTTTTCTTCTTTTTTTTTTTTTTCTTTATATCACCACAGGGGTGGATGGTGTGGCAGAAAGTCTACGTTGCCTTGCTGTAAAGCTAGCCTTTGACTTCAGCTCTGCTTTCTGCTACAGGCTGCTCCTGGTAAACTCACTGTATGCCAGGACCTGGCCTCTCATGTGGGCGATGGAATCGCAGGATGGCTGGTTTGGGAACACCAATGTTGTTTACAAAGCTTCTCGCTTATCTCTGCTAGTCTCTGATCAACTATACTTAAATGGGCCGGACTGGTTTCTCCAGCTCCAAACTATTTCTGACTATTTTAATCCAAATAAAATAGGCAATGGGCATAATGCATTTTTCTCTGAAAATAATACACAATTAATAAAAAAAAAAAAAAAGAAAAACCTAGAAACAAGACCTCAATTTTGAAGTGTGATGAAGATTGACAAAATAATCTGGAAAGGAGTCAGGAAAGATATGCTCAAGTTAAAAAAAAAGAATCATACAGTATTTTAAGACTAACCTCCGAGTTCCTTGAATACAAAATAATGGTATTTACCAAAGATACTTTTCACGTTATTGTGGGTGTGTATTTGATTCTCTGGCTTCCCTGTGATACCTGTGAGTCCTGATTTTCGGCTTTTCACAGCATCACCTGTAATACATAAAGTCAGCTTGCTGTTACGTTCACAAAGGCCACGAGATGTGACTGAAGGTGATAGATGTCGTTCCACTGATTTCAGGGGGACTGAGTCAAGGGATTAAATCCACTCCTTAAAGGTGCGCAGGAGTAGGTTATCCCACCTAAGGCTGTGCTAATTCCCCACTGGTGCGCCGAACAAAGAATATATATTTTCTTGCACTTTTCCTTACTTAGGTGCAAGTCACACAATATTTATACACCGGATTACTGATCCTTCTCATTAGACATAGTTTTTACTTACATCACTACAGAATTTCTGTTCTTAGAAGTTTTTTTAACAAATATTTCTTCCTGGAATCAGTGGCGAAGCTTTCCTTCTGTATTGGTTTCTAAGAAGTAAGGAATGTACAGTGCACTGCATAACAGGTATTCCTAGTTTTTATGCACGTAAATGATGCGGCAAATCATCAGTGGTGAAAGAATATTTCTGGGGAAGCCTTGATATTGGGGAGCCGCTATATCTCCTCTTTATATGTCTGAATCTGCTTGTTGCTGTATAAAAATGTAAAAGAGCATTATCTTATGCATCTGTGTACTGATTTCTTTGCACAGTTATGTACAAATTCTACCAGGACATGTAAAAATGTGTACAATATTTGGAAAGAAGTAAAATTCCCATCCTGCGGGGGTCCATTACTGTTTCCTTTTCACAGGAGTAGCAGCAGAGAAAACTCCAGAAGTTGTTCTCAATGACTCAGGGTCACGTTGAAAACATTTTGAAGTTTACTCAACCAGTTTTTCCTCATGTTCTGGTCTTTGCTTTATTTTAAATGTGTTTTCCATTTCCCCTTTTTGGGGAGAACACAAGACCTGCCCTGACTAGGCGAGATGAATCCTCGTCCTTGCTTTGCGTCCCCCTTTCCCCTGCCCTTCCCAGCTCACCTCGCATCGCAGCGCAGGCTGCCACACGTTCGACCCACGGGCAATTTGGTTCATGTCAGTTGGGTGTCAGAGTTGGGCAATCAGCATGTGACATGATGGCGGTGTTTGCGGATTGATGGTGACTAGCGGGTGCTGTCGTGAAGTGTTTCTCATCTGTTGGTCCTTTCAGACCGTTCTTCAGAGCTCAGTTCCCGATCTCAGTCAGTGGCAGTGATTCTAAACATTCGGAGCTGGCTGATGATAACTGTGGTATCGGAGATAGGGGTAAGTCCTGGGTGAGAGCCAGGGTCTCCTGGGGCTGCTGTGCACGTCTTTGAACTCCTGTCTGACATTCGATGTGGAACAGTGGGTGAATGCAACGCAGCAAATAAAAAAATCATGATTTTTTACCAGTATTTTATTTCAAATTATTTCAAGTTTCAATCGAAGGTCACTGAATTAAATACAGACGTGCCATAAGAGAAGCAAATCCACTTAATCTGGTATTAACACACTTGAAAATGTATTTTAATTACCTAGAATGAAATTATGCTTCACTGAAATTTTACCATTGACTTCCAGAGCTAAAGCTCTGTTCAGCTTCAGTGGGTTTAGAGTCTCCTCCATGACTTTTAAATGCTGCTTCGCGTTAGGAGGTTCATCCTATACCCTTTTGGAGATGTAGGTCCTTGCCCTGCTTGAAGTCCGGCTGCATTCTTTCTTCATTCAGATTTTGACGTGACTTAATCACTATTGTCTCGCTATTGAGAAATTTAAATAGAGAAAATAGATTCATTGAACTGCATTGTTTCCTGATGTTGCCATCGGGCTGCTATTCCATTTTTGATTTCTGGTACGTGGAGATGTGACCGACTGATCGGACTGCTGAGGAAACCAAAATAAGACAAATCTACTAATTGGACATGGATTTCAGGGAAGCCTCTACTCGTATTTCTCGACATAAACTGTTCCGCGGTGTTTAGTTTTACTGCATTCTGCCGCTGAGCGATGATCAATCTTTTGTGGCTGGTAAAGTGAGTCTTTTGTATATGAGGTTTGAAAACACCTTTGAAATCTTTTGAGACAAAGAGAGCAGCAAGTAGTATGAACATATTCAGGCATTCAAAAAGAAATGTGACATGAAGCGGAGTTTTCACTATTGATTCCATGTAGTCACAAGAATAAAATGGCTAAATTGGTGACTATTTAAGATGATTATAGCAGAAATGATAATGACAGAAAAAAGGATCCTTACTGTCATCTTAGGTAATAAATGTAGCACTTGGTGTTGGACTGAAGGAGGTATGTGCTTAAAGAGATTAAGGAAATATATGTCCCGCCGGAGATTGCAGAGAATCAGGCATTTCATTCTGGACCTCACAAGTTTTGTAAAATTACAGATTTAATAAACAAACCATTTTACGTCTCTGTAAGAAACTTAGAGGGGATTTTGAAAGTCAAACACTGGGGACCCTTGCTTTGACTGTGGTGGTAAAAGTAACATCTGCCTCAGACATTTTAACAACAGACTCTTCAGATCATTCTTTTCAGCTGTGGTAGGAGACTTGAAAGACATAAGCCATCCTACCCCTCGTTTCTACACTTATATCTCTCAGCTGAGCTAAACCTTACATCAAAGCATTCATATCAAGGACATTCAGACTGAATTTTACCTTTCCCTTTCAGATGTTCAGTTCATTACATTAACTTTTGTGGTTTCCTAGTTAAAACAATAGCACAGAAATAAAAGAAAAACAATAGAAAAAGAAAAATAATTTGTTAGTTGCATCCCTGGGATACCACAAAGTCTATTTTCTCTAAATCTGGGACAAAAGCCCCAGCTGAAAGTTCTGCCACGCTCGCATATATTTACCAGTACAGACTCAGGACTCCGTGCGATGTGACTCAGACTGCTACCACGAGCAAGTTATCCCAGCGATGTCGATGCCCGTGCTGCCCCTTCTTGCGGAGTGCCCAGATCATCAAGTACAACAGCATTTATCCCCGGGATGGGGAGCAGACCTGAGATCATAGGCAAATCTTTCTTTCTTCTAAAAACACATGATTATATGTCCGTGATAACATTAGCTTGGGGTAAATGCAAATACAAGAAAAAAAACAAAGGAGCCAAGGATCTTCATTGCTGCTTCCACCATTGAGGCTCCTTCCTCTTCCATTGCTCTGTTTCTTTGTCTCCTCTTGGGCACGCAGCTCTGCCCAGTGCTAACGCACCACCAGAGACCTGTTAATTCTTTCAGGTTTGCTGACATCCATGGTGCCAGGCATTTTTTTTTAGTGATTGTATGATTCTTACGCGTCATAAAACATTACAGGAACATTAGCTTCATTTCATGCTTTCAATTTAAAATTTCATGTAGGTGCTTGGTTAAAAATCTGGAGTTCACGGTTGCAAGAGTTTTGTGAAAACTCTGCAAGATTTATTTCCCCGAGGAAAGTTAAAAGGCGAGTCTCAGACAAGGCACTCAGAACACAAAGCCAAACAAGGAAAAGATAGAAGCAGCTTGAGGAGCATTGAAAACTTTGTTTTAGTATGGAGAGATAATAAACAATAGCTTTCAGGGTCTTATCATGATGTATTGTCTGTATTTCAAAACATGGTCTTTGTAAAGCCGACAAAACTGGTTTTATTAAAACATCAATGACAACAAAAAATGCACTTCTGCAAATCATCTCCTCCTGGTCAGAATTTATTTTGTCTGGCAGGTGTAGCCCATTTACTGCAACAAAAGTGAAAGGTTTGATGTTGTGATTGTGGAACCTCAGGGAGACAACACTCGGCTGAGCATTCAGTCCTCTTCTGTGGAAGTTTGTGAAAGTTTTCCTTGCAATCTATTTCCCAATAGTTTCCCAGATTTCCTACCACATCAGCAACTTTACTTAGCATTACGGTGGCTCGTGACCCTTTCTCATGTGTAAAATAGCTACTCCATCACAAAAGAGATGAAGTAAAGGGTTTCTTTGGTGACTGTGAGGTCCCTTGAAGTTTCAACAGTTGGAGTATGTGCTTACAAGCTTTTAAAACTGGGTTTTGATCCAGAGATATACATGCCTATGCAATGCGTCCCTTTTGATTTATCGGAAAGACCAGCAAATAATCTGAAAAGGTCTCTAATCTTTGATGTAGTTGATGAAATATTTATCTCAGTGCCCGAAGTTGTTGGTGATATTGTTTCCATGTTTCCAGGGCATATATTTAGCGAAACATCAAGAATTTGGTCCAAGAAAGTGATTAATTATGGCCCTAAAGTAGCGCATAAAATCCACCCTAGGAGATCATTTAAACTGGGATCACAAAAACCCCTTCACAGCCAGCAAGAGATTGCCTACAGATGCACAGGACAAAATGCCAATGATGGTGATACTTTTTTAATATGATTCCTCTCTGGAACTTAGGTTCCCTGTACTGGATCCCAAAACCGTTTTCTGGTATTAAACTCCCTTTAAAAAAAAACTCTGTAGCATAGACACTCTTCCTTCTTAAGACCTCAGACCGAGGGACACTGTGCTGGATAACCTGGCAAATGGTTAGCGCATTCACCCAGGAGGCAGAAATGCGGTTCGGTGCTGCCCTCCACCTGAGGAGCTCCCAAGCTGGCGCTTGTCCCTGTGCTCCCGGATTGTTGCTCCTCATAAGAAGAGCTTCATGGCTCCCTACTTTGTTGACCCCGTAGGTGCCACCGTGACAGCTGTACCTTCTGCGTCCTTTTCCTCTTCCTCTTCCCATCTCTTGGTCTACCTCGGAAGTGCGGGCAGTGGCAATATTTTCTCTCCATTCCTCCACATGCTTTCAGCTGATGTAATTCACGTCATTTGTATTCAGTCCCCTCCTGTTTCTTGGATTGGCACCTCTTGCAGCCATCACGCTCAGTACGTTGGAACTGTTCCCCTCGTTTTCTCATCAGGCTCATGTCCAGCACTCATAACGAAAGGCAGGTGATCTGCGCACCAATATTTTACCTCGTTCAGGCTCCCTAGTTCCCTCTAACTCCAAACTTCTCAAGAATAAGAAGCAGCTGAGTACAAGCCATCATTTTTCAGCTCTGCCTGTGAGCTTATAAACCTATGTTGGTTTGTATGTCAGAGGAATTTGAAAATTTCTTTGAAAAACACAGTGTTAGCTTTTTTACATCAAAATAATTGAAACAGACTATACCAGGTTTTCTTGCAGAGTGTAGTTACTGTAATTAGCTGGCAAATTTTGAAATATTACCCTGTTGAGAAGATAGACAGTAGTTCGATTGAAATGCCTACGGCTGAATAGCCACAGGAACACTTGTTCTGTATGTGTATGAATCCTTCCTGATTCTCACTGTCTTCTTTTTTACTTCAACCTACTAATTCTCCTGCGATTTACACCCACGGTGTTTCCTGAATGTGTCAAAAGTCTTTTTCCGATCCATTTCATAGCCCCTTCACCGAACTGATTTTACATTTACTGCATTCATTCCTAAGTACTTCTCATTAATTTCAAAATACTTTTGGTTTTGCTGGTATCATCAGTTGGGCTCATCAGTCGTCTCTCAGGCCAGAGGGGAGCAAAATGCACCCATACAGTTTGCTCATTCTGGTGGTATCTCAGAATCACTGACTCCGGAGAAAGCTGGGTATCATTTCAGACATCTCCCAGGATATTCTATAGAGCTGATGCAAAGCCACAAAGAAAAATTTTTTAGTGACTTAAGGAGGTGTGACGGTGATCTGACAAGACCCTGATGATTTTTTCCTACTGTATTGCCAGTAACGAAGCTCAGAGCTGGCCTGTTTTGTTGGTAGCCTTCCTGAGTACCCCTTCAAGGACAGCTTTCTGGGTGGATTCAGGGGCCTTCGTTCTTGCTGTACCGCTGCTTCCAAAGGTGCTGACTGACATGATGATAGAGGAACCAGACATAAGCCTGCTGAAGGTTTTCTGCTGGCCATCCAGGCCGTGGTTTCACTTGACACCGTGGTTCCTCACATATATTCTCAGCGCTGCGGGGGGGTCAGGACCAAATGACTCGCGCAGCAGAGAGTTCAACCCGGCAAAGGGTAAGGAGGTGTCTCTGAAAAATACTGATGTGGCGTTTTATGCTACATCCCATACTCTTAGTTCTTAATTTCATGCTTTCACACTTTTTTTATTTCTGGAGCTGGAGAGGAGTATCCAGTGATCTTGGGACAATATTTTCTTTATGCAAATTTCCTTCTGTACAGAATATCAATCTCTGCCATTGGCATTGACAGACAAGAGTTAAAGTTTCATTTTAAATGTAAAGCTCTGACAAGAGCGTATATAACGCTCTGCTGTGTTTATGAGATAATTGTACTGTTTATAAGATAATTGTACTTATTCTTAATGGCATTTAACCTGAGAAGCTGCAAACTCCAGGCATGCTGGTCCCTCCCAGGGTGTCTGCTTCGGAAACTCTGTGTCGGAGCAGTTAGCTTTCTTCACAAGATACTGTAGTAACAGGTATTTTGGTGTAAGGTTGTTTTACCTTATTGGATTTCAGCTTGAAACTAGTGTTTGTTATTGCCTTAAAAGAAATGTAATTATTTGTTACCATAACCAAAATGAATCCCCCTACAAACAGTAGCTGCCAGCTGGTGCTGCGTTTTAAAACGCTTATAAATTGAGATTGCCAATTATTTTGGCAAAAGCCCAGGAGAGTCTTATTTTTGTTATATGCTACTCTGTTTGCGGGAATTCGTATGGATGCATTCCACCTCCAGTAAAAAGTTATATTATGCCGCAGGTGTACAGCACACAGAACCAATAAAATAAAAAACAAAGCCTCACAGGTTTCAGCCATTGTCCATTTTTCATAGCTTACGGTGTTGGCAGGGAGCGTATGTTCTAAATCAGCGTTGGGCGAGATACCCCGTTTGCGTATAGGAAGAAGTGACCTGTTTTGGCTGAGGAGCACAGAACATCCCTTCTCCCATTGCCCGTCTCCCCGCTCCTTTCCCTCCTGCCCCAGGGAGGCAGGGTGCTGCATCGCTGCGCACGTGAGAGGGTGGTGGGAGCCAAACCAACAGCCTCATCGCCAGCACCATCCAGCCAAGTCCCGCGGAGGAATAAATCTCTCTACAAGAAGCAGTTACTGACCATCAGCCCTGGGGTTTCCTGAAAGGCTGAGGCTGTGATTGCAGCTTGCCTCACCCTGGGAAAGGTCTGAGCTCAATTTCTGTGGAAAATTGCAGCTATCTGAATATTTCCTAGCTCCTGAGTTAAGACAGTGAAAAAGGGCTCTCCACTTGCAGTTCGCTGGCTTGAGAGGAAGGGCGTTGCGCTTGTGATTTTTTTTTTTCCCTCTACTCATTTCACCACTCCTCCTTCTTCTCGGTTTCCACACCGAATACCAAAAGAGATGCAGGCATTAGCTTTTGACAACGTTATAAAAATAAGGCGGTGTATATTATTTACAAAATGTTCAGCCAGAAACTGTAAACTAGCCAGAATTTTAAAACGGAGGTTGACAGGGTACCTAGATTTGGTATTTGACTAAGTGCACAAAATTGGAATTAAAACTGCCTGCGAGTATAAAAAAAACTTATAACATTTACTTGACTGCCAGCTAATTAATATTCAGTGTTTGCTTTTTCCAAATTTCTTGTTTTCTTTAAGTTTCCATTTATTGCTTCATTAACATGATCCACTTCCAGTGAAAAAATTTAGGTCAAGAATGCCCCAGCAAAGGCTTTTCAGGTATTTTCAGGGTTTTCCTTTTTAACACATTTCATATTGTTTAGCAAATCAGGTGGGGTAGAAGCATGGCTGCTTTCTCCATGGAAATGTCACGCAGGTAACTCAAGTGGGACTGATCAGCATCAGAAGGTGGAAAGCACGGGCTGTAAATGGAGCTGCATTCTGGAAAGCAAATTTCCATCACCCTTCACTGGAGACCCCAGACCTCAGCACCAAGGAGGCATAGTCTGTGAGTCGTGGGGAGCTGCGAGGGAATTTTCCTATTGAAAAGGTTCTCTAAGAAAAGTGTCCCTCCATCTCAGCAGGGTGGAGCCTGGGAACTGATAACAGCAGCAAGGGAAAAACAGCCTCCGGAGTCTGGGGAGGAAAAGGGAAAGGAGGGGCAGGACTGGTGACTTTCACCTCCTTCAAAAAACAGCGTGTTGAGATTGCACTGGACCAGGAAAAGAGAAAAGCAGAAATCCCTTCTCCTAGGCTTATCAGTGGGGCCAGTAAGGGATAGTGGGTCTCCCCCCATCCTGGATGGAGGCTTCTGGCACACCCTGTGCCTGGCACATAAAGCTGCTGCCCGTCCTTCCCAGAGCCCTGCAGCAGCATCCTCGGCTGACCTGTGATTCCCGACGCTATGGGTACGGATACTGTCCCAGCCAGGGCACTGCAAGGCCAGCTTTTTGTTTTAGGTGAGGATGTTCAACAGGTTTTTCCATACTCCTCCTGGTTTTAGATGACTGAGAAATAAGAGCATGGTTTCAAAGCCTGAAACCCATAATTTTGTCAGAGCTTCTGGCTGGTACTGGGTGCATGGTGCCCGCCCCCCCACCCCCGCAGACTAGCTTCCTTGGGCAACCATGAAACAAGGAGAACAGTGATTGAGTGCTAGAAGCCTGAGGAAGACATCGTGCACTTCCACAGTCTACACTGTTCATCATTCCTCTTTCAGCAAAGAACGAGAGCACTTGGGGTGGGACAGGTTGCAGGTTTGGAGTGGAGAGGGTTATCAAACATGGGAAGTCCTAATGCAGTAGGGGACTTGTTTGCTAAAGAGCAGGAGACATACCATTTAGGTTCACAACTCTTTGAAGTTTTGAGATCTACGGTGGAAAACAACTGAAATAGTGAACATGAAATATATTTAAGCCAGTGTGTTCACCTGAAGCGCTGAAGCAGTATTATGTGTGCTAATTTAAACAGCTTGATTTTGATCAAAATGCAGGAGCATAAAGCAACCTACCTCAGCTGAAAAAGGTGTGGCTGTATCTATAAGTTAAGTCAACAGAAAAGAGACCACTTCTTTGTATGTTGATTAAAACCAAGTATAACGCCAGTCTGGCCAAACCTAGGTGTGTTTTAATGAAACTCATGTTGTTATTTCTCTCTTTCTTTTCCCTCCTGTTGCAAGTCCAGACATAAGAGCTTCGTTCCCTACTCTGAATTTTGCCCTTATTCATCAGCATGGCGATGCAAACATTGTTCAACCTGACAGGGACACAGAGCCAAATCTGACCCTAAACATTTGATAGAGGTCTTCTTGTAAAATATATGATTTACCAACAGCTGCAGTGATTCTACAACAAATACGTTAGTGTGTCAGAGGACTGGGACACAAGTTTGTTTAAACAAATCCAATAAAGTTATCATGGGAAACTGAAGGAAGTGGGTCACCAGTTTCCTGATAATATTTACGACAGTCCATAGATAAGAGAAGTGGAAAGGAGGCCCCTCTTTCTTCCATAGTTTATCACACGGTTAATGCAGAAAGACGAATTGTTGTAGGATAAACTCTGATGTCATACGCTACTTTGTCACTCAGACCATCTGTGCAAAAACTTATAGAATAGTGTATAGTTTGGGGCAAACACATGACGTTTAAGATTAAGATTCTGAAGGAAAGAAGGGGGAGAATGATAGATTTCTGTAAGGCACGCATTCTGAAGGCAAAAGGGGACCTGCGAGCAGAGCTCTGTGCTCTAAGACCTAAGAAGTGTTTGAATGTAGTTCCTCTGGCTCAAATGCACAGGAGCATGAGGCAATTATCACCCATTGATTTCAAGATCCTAAACAAAGAAAAAGCTGGCCTGATGGTTCTGGACTTTTAAATGCTGTTCTTCGCTGTGGCACACCAGTAGTGTGGATGCCTTCAGCAGGCAAATGTTAACTTTAAGGAGAAGGAGTTCTGGTGCCAATAGCAAAATGAGACTAACTTTAACAGTGGTGACTTTCTCCATCCTTTCGCATGCTGAGCCGTACGCAGAAGCGTCAGGCCATGAGCAGAAGTGAGCAGCGTGCACATCCCATTATACACCGCAGAGCAGCTGGGAAGTTTAGGAACAATTTTAATGAAATGACAATAGTGTCTAAATTCCTGGCAGCAGATCCTTGCTTCCCAAGTAGAAATGAGCCACGGACTGGTTAGTGGATGGTTCTGATTTCTTCTGAGCCATCCATGGAAAGATGACATAAAGTGTGCACATACCTTATTTTTTGAGTAGCTAAGGAATCAGGCATGGGTACTGCTTAACTTCGGTGGGTATGTCTTACAAGGACAATCTCAGAAGCTTCTTTTTATTGATTTAGTGATAGCAAGGGTTAATTAGGGGATATAAAGGCCCTGCTGAAACTTAATCTACCTATTATGCTTTCGCGTTTCAATAATGCTAATTTAATTAGCTGGAGTTAGAGAGAAAGCTAATATGAGCGGTGCCCCATGGTGGGGGTAAAGGGTTTTGAACTGCAAGAACAATTTTTCTTGGCTCCTCCAAATTGTGGTCTGCAGAGCATGCCCGGCTGGAGCACGCTGAGGAGCTCTTCTGGTGGTTCTTCCCTTCCTACTCACAAAATGCACCAGGTTAAGCAAGTTGGCAGCAATATCCTTCTTTCTTTGAGTTTGGAGGGGTTCTACGGTCCCACGGTCGTTACAGGGGAAGTACACCAGAGACCAGGGCAGCCAGCAGCTCAGCAAAATTCCCCCCTTCCCCTCCCACCCCCAAACCCTCAGGCATTTCAGCCATCACTAAGCTGGGTAGCCACCTTTAAGGAGACACAGTCCCTTGGGACTCCACCTGAGCTGCATACCCCTTCCATGTCTTGGGAAACTGGAGCCATCATTAGCAGTGAGGGCCCCCTCACTGGCAGTGTAGATTTTCAGCTGATCCCTCTAATTTGTGCAAATTCCAGACCTACGGAGACTAGCGGTGGCCCTTCCGCAGGGAAGGACACTGTTTCATTTGTAAGGAATAAATAGTGAAAAAGTATGACATGAAGCTTGCTGAGATTTCCTCTTCGTTAACCCCTGCCTGCTGTATTTTTCCATCAGCCTCCACATGGTTTTGATTTCAGATCTTCAAAATATATTTTATGTTCCTTCCCTGGCTTCCTTTGCAGGACTTTGTTTTGCAAAACACAAAATATTTCCTGGGTTTATATCTTTGTCGGTAGCTTGAAGTGGGGAAAGTCCTTTTTAAAAAGCCCAGTGCTGGTAGGAAGAGGAGCTCGTTTCTGCTTGTTTTCCACTAGCAGCTCTTCGTTCTGCTTGTGGCCCAGAAAGTCCTACGCTTCCGTCCACATTAATCGTTTTCTGCATTGCTATATTTCTTCATTTAAACCTTCAACCTACGTTGAAAGTGTGACTCCTTAGCAGTGGCTGTACATAACCCATGACAGAAGACCTGGTGCAGACGTGGTTAGTGGTGTCGCACACCTCAGGGATGAGGAGATGAGGAAGGTCCGCTCGTGACAGAGAGCAAGCCTTCCTCTGGCCGCTGGAAACCTCCTGGCTGCAGAGCCGAGCAGTGCCTGCCCAGTCTAGCAGGAAATTTGCCTGACAGAGGAAAACTGTGTCATGGAACCGGTTTTATTTCTCTCGGCCATCTCAGCCTTTGCGTGGTGGAGCAGGGAATGCAGTGGGAAACCAGAAATCACCTAGGGCTGCTCCATACGAGCTATTCTTGGCTGTCAGAGATGTCCCTAAGGCTGCCCTTGGTCAGGCCGAGGCATAAAGTAGTTCTTGAGTCATCAGGGATTTAAGCAACGGCAAAGTTTGTGTAAAGCCTGCCATTTCCCCCTCTTGTGCCACACCAAAAGTAGCTGGAGTGGACCAGAAATAACAGCGGCCCATCAGTTTTCAGCGTCTCGCCGTTAGATCTCCAAGTGAGCGATCTCGAAGTCAGAGATCCTAAATTTATTGCTTTAGCGCTCATGCGTGACAATACATTTGGGGTAATTTTGTGGCTCCATTTCTGTGGTGAAGAAAGTCTGAAGGAGCCTATGGTAACCTGAAAACTGCCCGCGGATGTGCTGTAGGGAGGAGAGGGGAAGCTAAGGTTTTGTTTGGAAGAGAAAAAAAAAAAAAAATGATGAAAGTGAACATGAGCCAAGACATAAAGTCTCATTTTGCTCCCATGTGCTAGTGCTTGAGCAGACTATTGTTCTGGACTCAGAGATTGGTTCTTAATTATGTCGAACAGTGAATGGTTTGAATTACGGCCACATAGTTTGGTGAGCACAAGCCTGTTAAGAATTTTGGCTGGAGAGCAGCTGCAGGGCTGCCGTGAGATCACAGAAGGTGGCTGTTGCTGGAGGTGTTTTCAAGAGTTGAGAGGCGTACACGCTGCCACCTGAAGTCCCACGCTTGAATGCTTTATCTAAATCTGCCCTTGTCTTTATTCTGCTATTTCAATCTAAAATAAAACATCTTGTATTTATTGTATCATCACATTTAGACACTACCATTTTGGAATCTCCCGTGGACATCATCAGATCCAGATGTTTCCAAATGTCATCATCCATACACTGAAATGATTACAAATGGAGATATATTTCTGTAAGCTGTTGCTACTCGGTGAAGATTGCCAGTTTCCACTGGCTTGGAGGAGACTTTTATTTTTAATGGGGTCGGGATGGCCCCAAGTTCAATAATGCAGATTTTTAAATTACACATATTGTTGCATGAAGCACAAGTGGTTGCAGTCTCTGTTCACTCATAAATTTGGACTGATTTCCTAAGAGGTTACTAATTTTAACACGGGGAGGATGATTTTAATATTGGGATTACAGAATCTGATTACCTATCTCTATCTGTAAAGAGTGTGGTGTGAGTTCATTATAGACTCTGATCAAGGTATTAAAAATACAATTCATTTCCAAGGAAGAACTATTTTTCCTTCACATCACTCCGTTTGCCTAAATTATCTGACAACTGCACTGGTATCTATATGTACTGTACGCAGCTCTGTCTGGCTTGTGGATGAATACTGCTGCCCTCTACTGCAATGAATATCTAATTCCTGCTCAAAGTTGCATACTCTCCATTCTAAACGGGCACAAAATATGGGGAAATGAGTTATACGGATGCCCAGACACAAGTAGAGATACAGCCAACAGCTCAGAAGTGGCAAAGGTTTATGCCGACCTCTTTGGCATTGCTCTGGATGTCAGGGCAAGATTAGAGTTTCTACAGCAGGGAAAAGAAAACATGTGCCACAACGTGCTGTTATTGTGCCCTAATTAGTAAAGTCAGGCTACATTTTAGATTTTTCCATATGTTTACTGATTTGGACACAATAATAGCAAGCCAGGGATTCTAAATTCATGGTTTTGGCCATCAGAATTATGAGTATCACAGCGCTAAAATTTTAGGTACTCTTCTCTCTCCTGAAAACATCATCTCTGTGTGAGATATTGTAGCTTTTGAGCATAATTAACAAAGTTAGTTATGCATTCAAGAGTAAGACCCTTGAGGCAGCATCCTGGGTGAAGGATTACCTGTTGTGACTCTTGGGAACACTAAGGAGATGGTAGGAGAGCTCTGTCTTAAAGCCTTGCACTGCGTGCACATTGCACTGTGGGAAAACACTTATTTTTTGCTAGGGAATTATAGTCCAGTAGCTTCACCTGGATGAAAGCGTCTTGCTCTTTCCTTATTAAAAGAAAAAAAAAATTCTTTCAGGAAATAGAACCAGACTCTCTCTTAAATGATCATCTTATGATAATGCACTGCAAAAATACCTCACTGTCTTTTCTCTTTTCTCTGGTAGATGATCTTGATCAGGTGACCGTAAATAAAGTACTTCCTAAGAAGATGAGCAACATAGATTCAAAATCCCTCAAACTGTTAAGGAAACAGGAACTGGGTCTTCCAGGTACCAAAAAGTACTTTGATGAGTAATGCATGCACAGAATAACTAACGCCTGTCCCTCCTCTGTTTGTATTTAAAAAGAAGTACAGCTTTTTGTACGGAAATGCGCCCTCATTCTTTTGAAGCACACTGGTCTTCCTCTGCATCAGGCCCTGCAGGGGAATTAACCAGGAGAATTACATTGGTGGACTGAATTTAGGCATGATCAAAGGGATCAAAGCTCAAAAAGGGGATGTACCCAGATGTAACTCCAGGTCCCAAAGGTACCTAGTGAAGTTTACATTCAGAAAGCAGGGGCTGGGAAAGTGAGACGCAGCCGGTGAGCAGGTATTTTGTGATTTCAGTACTGGTCTTAGGTGCCAAATCCCATTTGGGCTCTTAAATTCTTTCTGAATTTGTTAGTGTATTAGAGAAGCTCATTGCACACAAAAATACAGCAGGAAGTTACGATAATAATAATGAGGCCACTGGATGCACACATTAGAGGAGCAGACACAAGAGCATAACAAGGGATTGAGACTATGGGAAGACTGCACGAGTGTCACACGACCCACGTTGCAAAAAATTATGCTCAAAGCCTTTCTGAATGAAGTATATACACCCTCCTTCATTAAGTCATTTCTGTCTTTACTCAAATTTGTCATTAGGAGGTTACTAGATCCCCAAACCATATGGTAATGATCAGTTGGCTTTTTCATAGAATAAAAATTTAGACATAATAAATATGCTTCAAATGTACAGTGTATGGGTTCTTTCTAAGTGCATGCTGCTCATTTTCCCAAGATTTTAAAAAGACAATAAAAAAAAGAAGAGCAATAGAAGGAAAACTATCCAAGAAAATCATTGGAGAAGCATCTGAGGTAGTAAGTTAGAGGCCTGCCTATGCCTCATGGAAAATTCGAGAAATATTTAGCTGTATTTGGTGAAGTTTCATGTCATGCTTAAGACTCAAAAAAGCAAGAAACAAGGTAATATCTATGACAAATAAGCCCTCAATACTGAAAGAGCCTTTAAACAAACAACAAATTGTGGATTCTATGTCAAATGAAGTTATATTTACCTTTTGTAGAGCAGCTACTAACTTTATACTAGATTAGTGATAACATAGTAGCAGCAAAAAGAAGAAAAACCTGAATTTACTTATGTGCAAAATAATATAAACTTAAATAAATAAAAAAACAGACTGTATTTAATTTCAATCTAGGTTTACAATGATGGAAAGAAAAGCACATTTACTGCTTTTCATAATGTATGTTAGACTTTATTTTGGAATTTCAAAAATGGTGCTTCGATTTTATTGTGTGGAATGGAAGTTTAATTTAGTAGTCTGGCTAATGTTGACAATTTCAATAACTCAACATCTGAAATTTTAAAAATGACTGAAAGTCAAAATAGATCCAGATAAAGTTAATATGTAGTTAGAATTTTTTTTTTATTAGCACGTATTTTATACTATCTCCAGTGTATTTTCTTATTAACCTGGTGATGAATCTATGGCAGACTTGCAAAACTTCAATAACTGAAAAACTCAGCAATAGGAAGAGCTGCCAGATTCCAAAAGCAACAGATCCTACTAAATTGGAAGAAGTTGGTAGTGGGGATAATTGTTATCACAATTACATGTGCCATAAGGATACTGTTTTCATGAATACTTACTGCCAGGTCAGCTAAACCATGCTCAATAAACTCTCGACATAGGGGACTCATCGAAGTATTCTTCATGAGAGATCTTCATGTTATTATTGGACAAGGTATAAAAGCTCTTGGGGAAGAAGAAGGGCTGTGATACAGAGAAAAATATTTCATTCGGCATCATATGTATGTATCATATGGTGCTGTGAGAAAAGAGTCTCTGTCAACATATTATCGAAGTAATACTATTAATAGTACTGAAAATCATATACAAGGATACTGGAAATTAGGAGGATGAGAAACATCCCCTGCTGAATTAGAGCTGAAGTAAAAAAACTTGAGGTCTTGTGTCTCCTGTGTAATTAAGTGATCTGCTGATTCTTAACTAGAGTCTTTCGGGAAGGGTTCCTCATGTGACAAAATGAAATTACCCCTCATGTCTTTGCTGGAGACTTGAATTCTCTCAGTTGGTCTTGGGTAGCAATGAAGAAAATGAAAACAAGTTAGCTGAATCTCTTTGTAAACTCTCAAGCTTAAAGACTCAAGCTAAAACCTGACGTGGGTTTTCTGTTAATCCAGCATATGATTTATTTACTGTAAACAATTCTGAACATGGGAAATGGTTTCCAGAGGACTGAACATGAGTTTTCTGGACAAATTGAAAAAATCTTTTTGTAATGAAAGACCTGCGGATTGAAATTGTTAAAAGAGATTTTGTTTCCAATTTAGGTATCTGGCTCGACCCGACCAGTTGGCCGCCTCCTCAAGCTGTTCCAAAAACATGAACCACTTAGCATATATACATTAATCAAGGCATATGTGTTTAATGGCTCATAAGGCTGTAAAAATGAACATTTCTTTCCTTTTTGGACACTAAAGCACAAAAAGCAGGCAAAGGGTGCTTTCCTCTCACCAGCCAACAGCTTTCTGTGTTCAAATAATAGCGACGGTGAATTTGGTATAGCAAAACTTGGTAGCATCATTCTGTCTATACAGGTCAGGTGTCTACAGAGATACGACATGTTGGTTCATCGTATGGTTTTGGAAGAAAGCATAGAGAACAGAAAAGAAAGCTGTAGAATTTGGCAGGTGATTAAGGAAAAGAAAGCTCAAATAGCTTTGATCCCCTGCTTTCTTTGAAATGTCATCTGAACAAAGGACGTAAAGGGTGTTCTAAAAAAGTCAAATATAACTTCCTTTACAATTACGCACCCAAGTTGTGTAACTGGAGAAGTAACGAATTTAACCAGTGGGCTAAATGTCTAAATCAAGGAAATAAACATGGACATTCTGAAAATTGTCTGCTCAGTGACAACCAGAGTAAGAATGAGACATCGCTTCCTGTGGCGCTGAGACTTGTAGTAAAGGCCTTTTTCCGCAAGATACTAGGATTGCGGTCAGGAAAACGGTACAGTTGGTCGTAAAAATCACTCGTCATAGAAGGAAACATTCATTCTTATTCTTTGCTGGTGAAAGCAAGATAAAGCAATTTACAGTTTATTATCAATCGAGCAAGACTTTTTTTTGATAAGAACTACAGAGGTCTGATAGTCAATCTAAATACCCATTGTAAGAAGGCAGATGTGGTGGTTTCTAAAACAGTTGATAAAAAATTTTAACATCTCTTCTGTTGATATGATCGTCTCCTTTCTACATAGCTGTAGTATTATAGCTGAAATGTTGCTGAATACGTTTCAACATGGATCAGTTGTATATTGACATTATTAGGTAATGTAGATTTTTTATTCTTCCCCCCTTCCTTTCTCTCTCTTTTAAATGCTGCCCTCCCCAGTCATTTTGGACTATGTCTTGCACATAAAAACATCAATAGAAAAAAATCCTAGAGACACATGCTAGTGCATGATCTGTTTGGTAGAATCATAGTTCTGTTCCTGCAATTTCTTAGCCTGCACTGCTTCATTTCTTCAAGCAAGTTTGTTGCCTAGGTCTAAAGAGAGGTTAGGAATATATATAAAGTGACTTTGATGCTTGGACCTTTCTGCTTTAAGTAACTATTCCCTTAGAATTTTGAAATGATTGCAGCTTAGTCTTGCCCTTGATTTGTTTTCCTGCCTCTAAGTTCTTGCTTCTAGTTGTCCCTCAGCAAAATTACTGTAAAGAGAGGGAAGCACATTTTGTCTCAGTCATGTGCTGCCAAAATTGCTGCAGGAAATTTCCTCAAAACTTGTTTTTGTGATTCATACGATATTTTTAAGGTAGCGTACTTTTTCTCTTTTCTCCTATTTCCAGAGTCAGCTACACACAGCCAGTGCTATACACTTCCCATTATTCTGTCTAATTGAGTATTAGTAAGTGCATGTTGGTTTTTCTGTGTGTGGCTCTTCTAGCTGGACATTTCATGGGGGCTTTTTAGTTGTTTGCTTTTTTTCCCAGCACTGGTAGCAGCGCTAGGTAATCATCTGACTGAATCTCCTGGCGGCAACATCTTGTAAACTGCTGAGCGTTGTGTGCCTGTGAGGTGGTCAGTTATGTGAGCATCAATTTTTTCTTGGAAGCGTGCCGCATAGTTACAAACCAAGTTGATTTAATTTTCTTCCGGAGGTGAACAGGTCTCTCCTGACCCTTGGAGGTCTGCTCTAGACTAGGAACCAGATTCTCCATGGCTGGTATGTGCTGCGGGGTGGGAGGCGGCAGAGGCAAAGAACAAGGGGATGAGGGAGAGAGTGCCGTAGAAATATTTGGATTAACAAGCCTGAGATCTGAGCTTGTCTTTTTAATCCTGCTTGGCTAGTGTCTCTTCTTGCTGATGTATGTACAATGGCAATTTAGTGGAAGACCTCCAGCTTAGAGGAATTACTAAGTGACCTGTGAAATACATGAACAGCACAGGCCAAAACTAAATGATTGGCAGCTGATCCCAAGTTTTCTTCCCAGAGAGCTATTTAATATGTGAGAGTTCGAGCTGGGGACAAGCACCAAAATTTGTCAGTGATGTGCTGCTATCTGTATGGTTCAGTAAATGTAGTATGGACAGAACTTCCTTTGCGCGTCACGTACAAGGCGTTTGGGACTTCAGGTGGCTTTTGGACTCCTCTAGGAAAAATGTCTTGTAAAGTGTACACCGGTAGATGAATGTGGCTCTAAATAAGTACCCAAACCTAAATTAAGTGGAAAAGCTTGAGCCGTTCTGATAGTGGTATGGAGCAGAAAAAGCATGTAAAAGTCCTACCGTTTTGGACTTCCCTGAGACATGTTGATGCTCACTGAGGATCAGTTCTGACTTTAACTCCTTCTGTAATGCCAACTGTTGCACAAATGCTAAAGCCCCGTGTAAGTACGGAGCAAAAAAGTAATAGATTCAGTTTTGAATTAAGGCTGTAAGGGGATTTCAGCTGAATATTTAAGATGAAGTCAAGTATTTGTACAGGAAGCGGTCCATTTACCTTCCCGTGTTTGTCCCTCATCACTGCCTGGTTGTATGCAGCAGACATGGAGTTGGCAAACCGTAGTTTTTCAGAAATTCTAAGTGAACTTACTTTGGCACTAAAATACCGTATTGCTTCATTTTGCATGCTTGAGTTGTACAGTTCCTGGCGGTAAAAATTGCGCTTTGGTTTTTTTTGTATTCATTCTACTTAAGGCACTGAAATCATAAGTGGTTATGTCTCTCCTTGCAAACTATAAGCCGAGTGCCTGATTTCCCCTTTCTCATACACCAACGGAAGGTCTCCACTGACCTCCAGTTAATAGGATTCCCTTGATGTAAAAGTGGTGCGAGAGTGGATTGAATCTCGAACGTATTTGCAAGTTTAACTGAGATTCATCAGGCTTGGGTCTAATGAAGTACAATAATTATGTATATGTTTGGCAACGTTTGTCTCCTGGTTAATATTTTTATGTTCAGATGTTATATTACTTACAGATGTTTTCTTTCTGCTTATTTAGCAGATTTCCATTTTTAAGCAATTTCATGTAATTTTGAAAATATTTAGTAAACATTACAATCCTGGGATTTTTCAAATGGTGCAAAACTGAACTGGCTCGCTTAAGTTAAAACCTTACTGCACTGTAAAGGCTATTCTTTCTTTTTGTTTTTAATTAGCATAGCATTCTTCAATTTAATGCAATTATGTATTTTCTTGTAGATACATAACACAGAAAAAAGTACCGCTAAGTTCTTTGCTTACATTACAGTTTACAAAATTATTCCTAATACCAGAGGCTAAGTATTTTAGCTTTGTGTTCAGAAAAAATGAAATAATAATCAGTAAACCTTATCCAAGCATTTGGATTTGTCCATTGTAATACCCTACAAAGTTTTACTAATGTCAGTGCATAAATGCAGGTTGCTGATTTATTAAGAACTGTGGCAGCCAGGTTGTTTAGGTGGTGCTTTCTGTTAGGAAGACTTATATTCTGTGTATTTGAATGATTAAACGAGCACTAACCCCGCATCTTTCTCTATCAAGCCTTTCAGGTTGACTGCATTTGGGATTCATTCCCAACTCCACCATGCTTTTTCACTTGAACATTAAAATGTCAGATAAAAAGAAAATAATTCACAGCTGTCTTGGGGCTTGATTCACCCGCCTCTGACATCAACTTTATGCCAGCATAACTCCATCGAAAACCATGATATTACTCTGGTGCTATACTGGTTTTATAGAGTAGCAAATCGGGCCTTAGGGGGGTTTCTTGGTTACTTCTAATTTTCTGATTAAAGCAGAGTTATTGAAACTCATAAAATCCATGTAACGTTGTTGCTCTACTGTGGGCTATCTGCATCAGAAACCTCGCTTCGTTCTAGGGCTTAACGAAATTCCCCGCTGGCCTCAGCTCAGTGAAGGTACATTCAGTCAAACGCTTCAGCAGGATTTTTGGGTTTTAATTTTGCATATTATTTTAACCGCGTTCCAGAGCCTTGCAAACACAGAGGTTCCAAATATTCCATAGATTTCAGATTCTTAGGCGGATGTGAAGCACCATGTCCAAATTCATGCTTCTCTTCCCTACCTCATCCTTCCTCTCTCAGCCAACAAAACAGCAGATTACTACCCAAAATATTTTCAGGATCGACCCTTTGGGCTGGAGAATTCATTATTCACTGTCTATGGCCTGTCGCTGCCACAATCTAAGGGCTTCCCCAGAGGGGTACTGGCATTCATTGGACCAAACTGATACAGCTGGAAGAAGAGGCAAAGGATTTTTAATTTTTTTTTGGCACTGCTGCTATTCAGATTCTGCCTCTGAAATAAAATAAAATAAAATAAAATAAAATAAAATAAAATAAAATAAAATAAAATAAAATAGATAAAGTAAAATAAAATAAAAAAATAAAATAAAATAAAATAAAATAAAATAATAAAATAAAATAAAATATAAAAATAAAATAAAATATAAAAATAAAATAAAATAAAATAAAATAAAATATAAAAATAATAAAATAAAATAAAATAATCCCAAACCCTACCTCCTTAAGCAGAGCTTCCCTCCATTGATGCATCATCTGCAGGGGTAGGTTAGTCACCGATGTGGCATGAGCAGCATCAGCCAGCTGCAATTCCCTCCCCAGCGTGGGGCTGCTCTCCCCAAGCCTGGCTGAGCGCACGTAGGGCGCTTGCTTTATCTGGGGGAATCGATGTAGCATGCACATTGCCACCACTAAGTAGTTCAAGACCGTGAGTCAGAAACTCCTTAATAAGTTACACTGTTCAAAAATCATGCAACTGTTAAGAATTTGGGGGGGGGGATTTTGTTTACGAGTCCTTGCTTTAATTTTTTTTTTTTTTTGTGGTCCCAAGGGTTAGAAGTGAATTATTTATAAACAAATGAAAACTGAGTTTCCCACGTCACATATGATTCTAAGAGCTGGACCTTAACACCACCACCAAAATACTGGGGGACTGTAGGTTGGATCAGAAGAATTGGCAGCTCTCTGACATGTTCATCTGGATTGTTTATGTTTTCTCCTCTGGGAGCAAGAGCTTTCTTTAAAAGCATTGCATCACTTCTCTCTGGGAGGAACACTTCATGATGGGCAGCTTCTTGCAAAACTAGCCAGAGAGTTTTCAACAGCACATAGTAGGGATAAGCTTTCCAATGCAGCATCCAAACCTCCTGAACGGCAAGGAGAGAAAAGAATGGATGTCAACAGAAGTGGAAAAATGAGGGGAATGGTTACACGAATTCTTTTCGTGTCTTGAAGAAGGTCCAGTCAGGTCTGGTCTGGCTCATTGTTATGGTTTGTAATCGTGTGCGTGCCCTTTGACAGAGGGAAGGTGACTGAGGGCTCAGTTCTGTCATGCAGGCAATCGGAAACGCTAATGGCCTCAAGTCTTGGAAATCAGTGTAGTGAGAACAGCAATTGTTCCGCAGCCTTTGCCTGCAGAGGCGTAGAGGTTGTCCGCTTCAGGAAAGGCAACCCGAAGTAACTCTTGAAGCGTGCAATGTTTTTAGGAACAATCTCATGCATAACTAAAATGCGTTTTCATTTGATACTGCTTTATTGAATACATACAGCCCAAAGGATAATCAGAGAGGTCTTTTATTTCATTAGAGGCTAAAATCTAGAAGTGCAGAGACCTAGGAGATATGGAAGAAAATGTTTATGGGGGAAAAGAAAAAGAGGAAAGAAAAAAAGATTATTTAGCTTCAGAATGGTTCCTGGTATGCTTTAAGCCCTGAATGAAGATTTATGTTGGTCCTGCTTGATCCAAACGGGTTGCCTCTCCTTAATAACAAAGCTTTCTTTGAGAATGTTTAACGTGTATTGCTGCTGCCAGATACAACCTCCTACTTTTTCTAGGTTTTGAAATAGACTGGGCAATTCCTAAGCTTTCTTTGGCATGTGAAGATAATTCGTGTGTTGGACTACAAACTGACTGCTCACCCAAAAGTGCAGGAGGCCCGGATGATGTAGATTAGGAATAAACAAAAGGCACTGGAAAATTCTGTAGCAGTAACATTTTAATAACTTTGCTTCTGCATTATGTGATGGAAAATGTCTCGTGAAAAGTGAATAGTCTGCGGAGGATTGCCTGCCCTTGGCTGTAAAAAGGCTAGTTTTCTTGTCCCCTTACACGTGTACACAGCAGATAACATAGAAAATGCTAATCCTAGCCATAGCCTGTTGAGAGGGAAAGAAAAAAAAGTGCGACTTGAGTAATAAATCTGGATAATATACTCAAAGAGCGTTGGCACGGCGATGGCAGCAAACGCACAGGAGAGAGAGTGCTCAAGCTGCACTGTGTCACACAGAAGCGTCTTCAAAAAATAACCCACTCGGTTGGTTTGTTCCAAAACTTAGCCTTCCTGCTGGGGCGTCAGGGGCTGCAGTGCCCCAGAAATACCCTTTAAAAGCCCCAGGCGTAATTGCTGGCCCTTGAAACTTCATGCCAGCACTGATGTGAAGGGAGGATATTCCAGCAGTATGCCTGTTTCCATGGAGTACGTCGAAGAACAATGGAGCAGAAGACAAAACTTGGATGCAGCTGCCCCCAGGAAAGGTTTGGTTTTTGTTTGAAAACTGAGACAAAATGTACATAAATGAATAAACTGAAACGGCTGTAAATAGCCTATGAAAACATGCTACAATAAAATTGTTTAGAATTCTTCTTCATTATCCCACTTCACATTTGAGAGGATGACTGGAAAAGAAGATCCTGTATTTTTTTAAGAAATCCACAGGCATTACAGCAAATAAGTGTGTTTTCCAGTTCAAATATTTTGAGTATTTTTTTTAATGTTTGCACAGGCTCAGGATTTCGGAGCCCATGTAATAATCTGCAAAAAAATCCCACCATTTCTTGCTTCGCTGGGACTCACCACATGGCATACAGTTGAAAACACTTTGCTGTGGCATGTTTAATAGGTTGCAGAGGAGGCAGTACCTCTAGCCATATGTGGTTCCTTATAGCAACTGGGATGAGAGCAGATAAAATATGTCCCGCTTTCCCAAAGCAAATTGTATGGCTCTGCGGCTACCTGAAAGGAAAGACCACTTCCAGTTCAGCCGCACAAACGTAATCTGTGTGTATTCTGAAATTTATGAGTGGCTACATTACTGTGCAATCAGCCTGGATTACCAAAATGTTGGATAAGAAGGGAAAAAGGTTTGCTTCTCATTTATTTTTTTTCCTCTGAGCGTACGTCTGCTTTACTCAGAATTTCCTATACCTGATTCTTTGGTGTCTGTGACCACCAACAGAGTTTCCTCCAGCCCCAGCAGTCTGGTTTAAATGTGTGCACTGTATATTCTCGTTGTCTGGAGGGTTCTGGTAAAGGTATTTATCTGTTGAATGATGTGCAGTCTGCCAGATTCAACAGATGACAGCTTAACCACAGCACTAGTGACCACCAATGCTGTGTTTTTTTTTTTATTTTGGGATCCTGCTCGCTCTTTTAAAAAAATTGTTGTCATTATTGAGTTTTTTCCCCTTCCTTTGCAAGCTGTTTCTTATGAGTTCATGAATCCTTCTGCTCTGTCCCCTATTAAGGACTGATCTTGATTTCACCTGCAGTAATTTCGTGCTGCTCCTCCTCTAGCCTTCAGCAGTCGCTTGTGGTTTGTGCTCGTATGAAATCAAGAGTAAGAGTTTGGGAACAGATGTGAATAAATGGGCACAGACACCAATACATGCCTTCTCGCTCCCTCCTTCTCACCTGTTGGCCATTTGCTAACCTCCATTAAATTTAAGACATAAGGCAGTTTACAAAGTGCTCTGATCACGACTCCCCTTTGCTTTTCTTGTTCTTTTCACAGGTGGAAATATGTGGAAAGGGAAGACAGATGCAACACGGGGACCTAAAAGAGGCAAACTGAAAGGACAGTCCTGAGTCGTCCAGCCCAGACCTTTGGTACCAGCAGCAACCATGTCACACAGGTCCCGTTCATGAGCGTATCAAGCTGGAAACCGCTTGGCAGCGTTGTTGCCAGAAGAATACTATCCTGTGGTGCTGAAGCTGGATGCAGTTCCAGTTCATTTCTTTAGGGGTGGCATACTGCTCACGTAGGATGGTTTTGGAGACCCAGGAAATTAAAAAGTCAGACGGATGCAAATGTGTTTAGTGCAGATGCATCCTTCCGCAGTTGTGTGTTATCACCACAACAGTTCTCAACAGGGATTTTCGTAGCGAACGACATACGCAAAGATAATAACCTCCCTGCTGATGCTGGCAGATTTCCTCCTTTCTGACGGACTCGGTTTCATTCACATGCACAACGGGGGGCAGAGGGTTATTTCAGCATACTTATTTTCTTTCCTGGTTCACGTCGTTCACGGAGTATGTACAAATAGGAAGGATGCCAAATTGTTTACAGAAGATCAGAGGTGATTTGAGCCAAAACTATCAGTCCAAGTGCCCTCAAACTTTAGGGATTTTCTGATGTGGCTATGACTCCAAAAGCTGTGACTCATCTCTGCACCAAAGTGAACGTCAAAATGAATATTAAGGACAAAAGCCCTGTTCTAAGTTGTACCGTGAGCTCCCTCTGAGTGCTAGACATAAGAAATTGTCCTGACTGTCAGCATAAAACTTTCAAGACACAGGTAATGTACCTCATAAATTTGAGCTGAGAATTTAGCTTTAAGTGTTTTTCCTTCAAAAAATCTTATGAAGCTCCTATCTCTGTCCCCTTCCAGACCACCCACAGTTGCCACCCACAAGCCGGTCACCCCATGGTCTTTAGAGGTCATCTGTCATCCTCAGAATGTTTCTAAAAGCATAGATGCTAAACCAAAAAAAATCACTTTAAACAGGTGCTTAATGTCAAAGATACAATTCATATAATTACGATACAATTAGAATTAATATCGACACCTATGTGTTTACTTCCTACTAAATGCCTGCATATTTTCCTGAACTTTGGCTATGTATGTAATACCAAAGGGATGACTCCATAGAGATATGGAGAGCAGGTGTTTGAGGGAAAGAATTCTGCCATAAAGGAATCAACGGGAGGTACATCATCGGCTCTGACACACCAGCATGGTACCAGGGATGCTTCTGTAAAACACTCAAGCCAGTATCATCATCCAAAATGAAGCTGTGCATCAGGGAATATTGTAATGACATTTCCAGTACTTCCTTTTTGTTTTTGTTTTTTTTTTTCCCCTTCAGATTATGTTATATGTAGATTGAAACTGCTGAGTGGATGAGTGGCAGAGGAAAAATTTTCAAATAAATCAAAGTAAAAGAAAAGGTTTTGTTGATTTCTTATTATATTCATCCTCAGTCATATACTGTACTGCTGCATTTTTTTAAAGTATTCTTGAGACTAATGCTTCCTGCTCAGATTGCTGACACCTTCACCTATGCCCTTATCATCTCTGGCTTTGATGATGGTCACCTTCTCTTCTCTGACTCATCTAATGCTCATTCAAATACAGCTGCTGTAGATGATCTTCCTTCCTTACTGTCCTGGTTTCAGCTGGGTTAGAGTTACTTTTCTTCCTAGTAGTTGGCATAGTGCTGTGTTTTGGATTTAGTATGAGAAGGATGCTGATAACACACTGATGGTTTAGTTGTTGCTAAGTAGTGCTGTCACTGGTCAAGGACTTTCTTTTTCAGCTTCCCATGCTCTGCCAGGTGCACAAGAAGTTGGGAGGCGGCACAGCCCAAGATAGTTGATCCAAATTGACCAAAGGGCTATTCCATACCATATGACGTCATGCTCAGTATATAAACCGAGGGGAGTTAGCCGGGGGGCAGCGATCGCTGCTCGGGGACTGGCTGGGTGTCGGTCGGCGGGTGGTGAGCGGTTGCATCACTTGTTTTCTTTTCCCTGGGTTTTGTTTGTCTCTCTCGTTCTCCTTTTCATTACAATTATTATCATTATTATCATTATTATCATTATTATTATTATTATTATTTTATTTCAATTATTAAACTGTTCTTATCTCAACCCGTGGGTTTTCTTACTCTTGCCCTTCCAATTCTCTCCCCCATCCCACCGGGGAGGGGGAGGGTGAGCGAGCGGCTGCATGGTGCTTAGTTGCTGACTGGGGCTAAACCACGACCCTTACCTACGGTTAGGGTCACCCCTTCACTGAATCCTCCCACCGACTCATCGTTTGCAGCACTAGAGGAGCTTGCTTCTTGTCCTCGGTTTCAAAAAACAAATTCAAATTCACCTGTTCTTGGCTTTTTTTGTCATCTCTCAACCAATTGCTCTTTGCTTTCATAACATCTTTGCTATGGAGATATACGTCTGTACCATTTTGAGTTTTTTTTTTTCTATATTGCATAGTAAGCACGCTTTTTGAAACACTGTCATTCAACAGCCTGAAAACCTGCTTTCTCCTCATTTGGCTCCATTCTCAAGACTTACCTCCTATGCCTCTAGGTATCTCCCTATAAGAAGAGAAAATGATTTGTGATAGGGAATTTGTTTTTACATTTATTTTTTAAATTTGAAATATGGTGTGATGACGATCATGATATATGTGTGCCTTAGGTTGACTCCACTGC
This sequence comes from Balaeniceps rex, assembly GCA_013401315.1. NCBI lineage: Eukaryota > Metazoa > Chordata > Aves > Pelecaniformes > Balaenicipitidae > Balaeniceps > Balaeniceps rex. The sequence continues at coordinate 105,586 of VYZW01012365.1, forward strand.
TTATTACTGCTTGTTGCTTCTGTCATCTTTGATTTCCCCTTCTGTGGCAGCTTTCACTTGTTGAAGCTTGTCTTAATTTCAGACCCAGATCCTACGACTTACACATCTGCTTACCTTTAGTCATCTGCGTATTCCCATTGATTCCAGTGAGAATACACACATACTTTAAATCAAGCACATGTGCAAGATTTTTGGAATTAAATCATGGGAAATAAAGTCTACTACTTGTTATTTTTCCCAGCTTCAACAGCTAGTAGCTTCTGCAGGTGGTCAAACCTGCAGAGATTTAAAAAAACCATTATTACTAAAGAAAAGACAGTCAGCCTGAAATTGGTAAGATTTGAGAAAAGGTCTTGACAATATTAAGAAGATAATTTTTTTATAGCAATAATAGTGGTGTGAGCTTTCATAGCAAGGGTTGTTCCAAGACAGTAGAACTGGCAACGACCCAACATTTTATTCTCTTTTCTCGAGGCAATACTCAGATCAGATACTGTTTTCCTCCCTTACATAAATCGGTGTTGTCAAAAGTATGGGGCAGGAGGGATAGGGGAAATAGTAGTTTGTAATTTTTGATGGGGAAACACCTACAGTCTAACTGGTGCTGGGGTTGTTTGGTAATTGGAAAGGGCTTCGTTTCCTGAAAAGCAAACACCAAAAGGACAGCAGAAGTTTCTGAGAAAAAAATCAGGTGGAAAATCAGGTTGAAGAGCCATCTGTACTGTGAAGATTGACTGCATGATTATAATTAGTTTTTCTTATTTCTGTCTATTTTCTTCATTTTGAAACTGTTACAAGAAGTGCTGGAAACAACTCAAATTTCAGTCTGCATTCAGTAGCATTGTAACTGCACTTCAATTAAAAAAAAAAAGAGAGAGAGAATTTATGAGTTATGGTATTCTAAATCACACGCCACATGGCATTTAAAATTATTTGAATGAATTTAAGCCATTAAAATCATTACAATTATTTGAAAAAAACATCTTTTTTTTTCTTTGCTAATACAGGCTAGCAGTGGCAGAGTAAAATATGAGAAATAAAATGAAAACTGTGGGAAGATAATATAATGATAGTTTAATTTTGATATAACATTTCATTCTTCCAGCAGTGCATCCTTAAAAACATGATTCAAGATGTATGGAAGTGAAATGCAATGTTTCATTCCAGCACACTGTAAACACAGGTCTCAAAATATTGTCATTCCCAAAAGACAGAAATTCTGGGCTGCCAGCGTCTCTGCAGCTCTGTGGCCAATATCTGCATTATTTATTTAGCCTGGGAAACCTCTCTGGAGGAGCAGGCTCAGAGGGCAGCTCAGATAGGGCCAGATGGGAGGAGGTGGGAGGTCAAGCCCCGCACTCGGCTCATCCCTTGTGGCTTTCCCCAGGGCACTGCTCTTGTTGTGCCCAGCAGCCGAGGAAAGAGCCCCTGCAGCTCCAGGTCCCTGTTGGGAATAGAAACCCAAAAGACAGAGGAAAAAAAAGAGAGAAAGAAAGAAAAGCAGAAGGAGCACAGAATGTAACCTAGTGTTTCCCGGCATTGTCTGCTGAAAAGAGCCCTTCAGGCTCAATCTTTTGGCCGCACAGAAGTGTATGAGGTGATCTCAGCCTTAGAAATCAGTAAATTAGATAAGCTAATTCATTTTTGCTAACTTAGAATTATTTTTGCTGATGTGTGATTTGCTGTTTTTATTCCTGTAATCTGTTGGTAACTTAATTCTTTTGTTTTAGAAAAAATATTTCCTCCTTTTCTAGCTTTGAGCTGCATTTATGACAGGAGCACAAAAGCCCACAGGGTGAATGCACTGGAGACCCAGAGCCACATTTTTTTCACAGTCAAATTTCTGCCTTCTCATCTCTGACGTCTTGCAGGCAGGGCAATAGTGATTAGTATGATCTGTTCCCTCTTCAGGGTATATTTATATTTGCCATACAATAACACACATTTTCTCATTATTCTATGAATACGACGCTATCTGCCAACCATCATTGTCCTCTCTGATACGTGCTAAATATTGACAAAGAAACAAAAAAAAAAATGCACGCCAAAACAAGCTGACCTATGGTACAAGAAACATCAATAAGCTAATGTCCTTGGAGATCTCTTTTATTATTATGAATTGTTTTTTCAACACCACAAGTCTCTTCTCAGTGGTGGAAGACAAAGTCTCCTCCAGTGTCACGTTAGACTGGGGGCAGGACCAAGTGAAATGTGCTTGTCCCGAACGGTGAATTCGTGAAGAGGTGGGGCAGGCTGGCTGTGGTGTTAGCAGCTGTGGTTTTACCGGAGCTGATGGGTTTTGGCATGCTTTCTTCTACCCTACAGCGCTCATCTATGTCATGTATCGGGGAGAGCAATTACTTGACTACGTATAGAGATATTAGGTAGTACCTGAAAGTATTCAGCTGGTTTGGACGGTGTCTGGAGTCTACCTCTTCATAAAACTCATCTTTATCAAGGCCCAGGAATCTTCCTTTGTAGCTTATCCAGAAACTGTCCAGGAGCCAAGAAGTTCAGAACAACCAAGAGTACGAAAATGCAGTTAAAAGTGCACATGATACACATGGAGGCTGTACGGGAAACAGTCGCAGGAATTGTAAGGCTTGGCAGAAAAAAAGCATCTTGCCCCAAGTTAAGGGTTCTTGGGAGGCTTATTTAACCTTCACTTTGGCCATTTGCACACAATTTTGTGTTATTATTTACTACATAACTGAATTGAAATATGAATTTGCCATAGCAACCCAGGCTTCAAACGGGGCACACGTTGCTTTCCAAAATTACAGCACCTCCTTAAAAAGGAGTAAAGAATAGTGCTCTGTGTAATCTGAACTCTTGCAAAATGTTTTTAGCAAAATATGGCTTTAATAAACAACACATTTTGCCCAATTCTTAGAGTACGTTTAATAAAGAAAGGTTGCAATAACAAAAAAAATCATATGTATTTGTAAATATATATAGAGAGTACATTTAATAAGGAAAGGTTGTAATAACAAAAAAAAATCATATCTATTTATAAATATATACATAAAATGAGCTATTTCAGCTTAATCCATTTTTGAGGAAAACGTTAAGATGGGGGACATACAGATGACAACGGTAAGACCAAGGCCCTGTGGGACATTTACATGATGTGGGTGAGGGTTTCTGCGCCACAGCCTTCTTGTTTCACTGAAAAAAAAAAAAAAAAAAAAAAACAGTGACAGGTCATACATTCATTCATGCATTTTACTCTTTCCATTTAATCAGTCCTTTTGCCAGAAAAATAATGGAGCATCCAGCAGATGACATAATTGTACATAAATAAATATTTATTCAAATCCCCTACTTGCAGTCACTTCCCGCTAACAAAATACCAGAGTCAGCTGGATTTCTGGAAAGCAGAATGTGTCCAGAAGTTGTGCTAGGTTATGCAGAGTTGTGCTTGTTCAACTGAGCCTGTGGAAGTCTCACATGGTTGTAAATGTATATTTCTGTGCGTGTGTGTGGACTTGTGTCTATCTGTCTATTCATATTATGTGATACAAAACACTTGGACTTGCACATCCATGTCACTTTTTTCCTGCTACTCTCAGGCAGACATTGCTAACAAGATTTATGCTAAGCATAAGCATACAGAAGGTTTTTCTATTGTGGATATCAATTTTATATAACTGATGTACATCCTTTTTTTTTTTTTTTAAGCAGAGTTTGAAGAGGTTCAGCCATGTGTATGTTTGGCATGAGAAAAGAGCTATACAAAAAGGAGCAACCTTCTCACCCCCTTTACAAATTATTTCTTGTGATTAAAGTGACAATGAAAATCAGGCAAATCACAGCTCTTTGTTACCATTTTTAAAAACAAGTCAAGAATCCAAACCCTGTAGCGAACAGGTACTACAGCAGGTGAGATAACCCATGTCTCTCCAAACACTTCTAGAGATGTTTAGGAATTTGTTTTCAATAGGAGATAAATGGGAGCTGCTTCTGCACCTAAGAGTGAAGAAGAAGACCAAAGCCTCTGAATTTTTTAATTGCTACACTACCGTAAGCTTTCTTTCACAATGCGGGCCAGCGTAAAGGATAGAGGAAACGTGGGGCACAGTGGCTGCCAGATTTACAAGATAGCATTAGAACGTGCTTCAGCCTCCAATACCAGCTTTGCATTTGCAATTCATGATATTAACTGAAAATTTCACAGGACACAAGCACATCCTACGGATTGGCTTAAATCTTCTATCCTTATTTTAGCTTCTTGTAAGTTAATGAAAAACACAGCAGGTCTGAGTTTTGTTTTCCTTTTTAATCTAAAGATAGTATTTGTTTTGGCTTAAAGGGAATTGTGAGAAATACAGATATACTTAAAGAGAACACATTTAAGTGCTTTCTGAGGACAGCAAATGAACCTTAGCGGTGAGATCCTGCTGTATGTGAGGCTCTAAAATTGCAATGTAAAAGTGCTTTACTGGGATGTAAGCACAGGAGTGTAAAATTAGTTACATGTCCAAATGTGTGTAATCCAAGATGGTATCCAGTTGAAAATGGCCAATGCATAAGGAAAAAATTATTCTCAAAATTTAAAGAAATCAGTTTATACTCTCATCCAAGATTTCTAGTGACATCACACACCATGAAACAATAAAATCTAATAAAGCTTGTTCACTTCAACAGAGGTTTTAAAGTATGTTCAGAAAGACCTACCCTCATCTCTGCTGCCTGACTTCAGCCTTGAAATCCTAAATCTGACAGTCGCTCACTTCTTTTTTACTTCTCTGTCTACCACACGGAACAGCATCTTTGCTTTTCCTTCCCAGCCTGCACCCACAACATACATCAGCCATACCAACACTCTGAAGTATTTTATGTAGAGCATTCCCCATATTCACTGGAAACTGATGCAAGTCCTGACGTAAGTTTTCAATAAAATAATGAAATTAGATCCTAGGTAGCTAGGAACAGTGCACATTTGATTTCAGAGCTCCGTAACTCCACGGCTACAGGCAGTATAATTTCATAGTTCTCAGAATATGTGAAACTCAGGAGCTACTCAGAAACATAAACTGCAGTTCCTGGAGGTAAAGTGAAATATCTATTAGTTGTACGTATCAACATTTGTCGTCTCTAAAAGAATATACATTACAGAGAGATACTTCTGACACCTGACATATGGTCTTCTTTTGGGGAATCAGTGCCATGTAAGTATTAGAAGAAACGTTCCATTCTCAACCTTACACAAAGGCAGAGTCTTTTTTGGCCTCGGTCTTCACAGAGTAAATTCATTAGTTTGAATTGTGTTTTTATTAATGCTAAAAGTCAGGAAAAAAAAGCCAGGACTGAACCCCATAATGCTATTGCTCTGCTATTCAGAAAAAATTTCCTTGTCTATACTTTAAGCTCCCTGGGAGAAAGTCTGTCTTTCCAGTGGTTTCAGACTACGTACAAGACACTAGAAACAATGCTGGAATATAATAAATGCTTAACAATATTAACAGTGCCAGTGGACTCAGTTCTGGCCCATGTAATTGCAAAGTGTGTCCAGATGTGGCAATGATGCATACCTTGTAAATACATATAATGATAAACAGATAATAAAGGTCGAATTAAACAAGTTGATGGTTTTGGCCTCGTTGCTGGCTGGCAGTTAGGGAGTGTACGTGAAATAAACCATCACCACAATTAGCACTGATTGGCACTCTACCATCTCCAAGGTGATCCAAGATGTTGACTCGCTCACTTCTGGGAATGGTCCCTCTGAGGCAGCGTTCAAAGCATTGACAGGTTGGTGCAGTAAAGCCTTAATGCGTAATGCCCAGACTTTTTATGATTTGCCAATTAATTTCAACTTTGGGAGCTGTCAGTTCAGCCCTTTTTCCAAAACATAAAGGAGAAGTGCTTTTTAAATGGTTTTCTCACAAAATAATTGCAGAAGGATTGCCAGTTCCAGCACAAAACCCAGGCACAGCTTTATTAGGTATCTAAGAGGAGATATAGCCCTTGCTCATAATTTATCATCAACGTGTTTATTTATCTCATGATGCCCCACATCTCAGGCACTTGCACAGACAATCCTCTAAGATCAGCGGTACATCCACCCTGTAAAAAGCCATTTAACTCTAGTCAATGATATAAACCAGTTTAATCTAAAACAACAGCAATGCAGGGTAACTGTAGGCTAGCCTGGGTAACAATTATCTTGGCTGTGCCAATAGATTTCCTGTCGGTTTCTTAACTCTTCATATTTCAAGTCTCCTCTGTAAGAATATTTGTCTGTTACTTATTCTGAAACTATAGATGTCAGGGTTTCCACAAAGGTGTATCAATACCTACTCCATGTTAAAGATGAACACAGGTGCTTCATGAAAATGTTATGCACTTGCAAATAGACTTTATTGATACTTCTCTGGAGGTCAAAAGATCCTGTGATGGAAGGTGTAATGACAATTCAAGGTACTAGTGATAGTCACTTGGTAGTATTCCCCATTTTCCTGGCTTCTTTGAATTATAGCACATGCAGATCTCTTTGAAATAAAAAATAAGGACACTCCTGATACGGGAACGTGCCTTTCTGCTAGGACTGGGCACTGATGGGTAGGAGTCTGTTACAATAAAGGGAGCTAGAGGACAGCTGAATGAAACCTGAGACAAAAAGGAAGTTCTTTGTGCTAAATGATTAAAATTAAGGCGCTTCACCAAAGCATGCATGCGTC
>VYZW01012365.1:116348-137731 GCA_013401315.1 Balaeniceps rex
ACACAGGTGGTTGTCATAAAAATTGTGTATATTAGGAAAAAATCACAGTGTTGTCTGTTGCAAAGTAGGAATAATTCTGTCCAATACCTTCTAAGCATCCCAACTGGCAGGTTTTGTTTAATAAACTGGGGTAATAAATACACTGTATAACTACATGATGTATGTGTAATATTACTATACATGTAAAAAATGCTGTAAACATAAGGATTTTTTTTGTATAGTATCCTCTATGAGCAATCCACTCCATCCTCTGAAAATGTTTATTATTGAAAAGACAAGATAGGTTACAATTAATGTGCATAGACTGACATAAAGTCCAATTCTGCAAGATGTTGCAGAGCTTTCTCTCTTACTGCTATCACTAGGGCTGCAAATTCCTTGAAATAGTTGCTTAAGCATTTTGCAGGAGATAAGAGCTCCTTACATCCTTAACATTTTTAGAAAGAGAAATGAGCCTGTCTTTCCACCGACAGATGGCTCAGACAACATAGCTAGTGCTGTTTGGGATTTATGTGGGACAACGGGATAGATGAGTTGCTTTTATACATCACCCAGCTAGAAAAAATGTAAAATTATGAAAGGGCTCCCTCTGTCCCATCTTGCATAGGAGATAAGAGCGAGAGGAGATGACATTTGGGTTTTCTACTAAATGCAGTTCCAGGCCAGCTGGAGAATGTCTGCTCTTGCATGTGCATTAAATAACATATGTATATCTATGTACATTTTTGCCTTAGATACTAGGTAGGTGTTAACAAAACAGCTGAACAATTTATGAAATTTTTTTTGCCCATTTTTGGTTTTCCCATCCACAAGGTCTGCACATTCTGTTCTGTAAGCTGTAGAGTCTCAGCACAACACACACTTCTCCTCTGAAAATGGAATATTGTACCATTATTGCCAGAAGGTCCCAAGTAGAAAATAAACCAAAGCAAAACAAATAAATCAACTGTGATAAAAAACAACAACAACAACAACAACAACAAAACAAACAAGAGCACTCTCCTCCTGCCATCTGGCAAAACAAAATCCTTCAGGCATGATTTATTAGTAAAACCGGCTATGGACAGTTAATAGTGTACATCTGGATCTAATGAACAAATGCACAGCCAAAATCAATTTTTTTTCCCAGAGTTTAAGTGAAGTAATTTATCTGTACTTTAACAAAAGCTTTTATTTCCACATGAAGGGGTGGGCAGCCATTCAATCAGACATGATTGAAATTGTTTCAGTCAGTTAAATTGCCCAATATTTTCATGTTACCTTGAAAAAAAATAGAGCAGAGCATGTGTGTGCCGTTTTGACATAAGGAAACGTATGCCTCTACCTACAAGATGTTTAATATATATAAATTTGTATACAAATATTTATGAATCTATTATACACAGAGAAAGTAATACCCTCGCATTAACATGAAACATCACAATGAATTAGGATCATAAATAATAGAAAGTGTATGTGGAACGAAAAGGCTGGGATATTCTTTACTCAGCTCTATAGCCTTCTGGGTAGAAAAGCTCATTTTGAAAGCAGATGCTCCTGTCCACTATAATAGAATTTCTCTTCAAGTTTTTGAGTGGGTGTTCACTGCTTTCAGCTGGCAGAGAGGATTTTTAGCAATGCCTCCCATCACTAATTGCCCAGATTTTGTTGCATGCGCACCAGTAGGAATGGGAGGACCTGTGCTTAAGGAAAAAGCTCAGTAAGAGTTTCTCTCTGGCATATATATAATATTTCAGGGCCTCTAGGAGATGCAAGGAGGCTCACCGAAGTCAATAGCACTACTGACATGTTTAAAGTGAAACACGTGTGTGATTGTTTGTTGAACTGGAGTCCATGATTTTAATTCTCTTTAACAGTGGCTTAACTCTTAATATCATACAGTTAGCAGGCTGCTTTTCTTTTACTCCTTTTTTTCTTGGAAGCCTGCCACAATTCTTTTAAAGGAGCTTTTGAATTAGTCTAGCATCACTGCTAAGCAGTTCAGCAGCATATCAGGCACTGCTGTGGAGTTTTTCCAATTAATTTAGGATTTGCAGCTAAATATAGGTGACATGATTTAACATATGAATAACCCAAGAGCCATTAAACAGCAAAATTTCAGTGGAGGGGTTTCTTTTAAAAAAAAAACCAAAACAGACAAAATGTTTCAAACGTATGCCAAACATTTACAGGGTTGTTAGCAGCAAGTGGCTGAAGGAAAGCTGGAGCACTGCAAATAAAGCAACTTTAGCTGATGGATCATTTAAATCATCAAGCGACGGCTGATGACTCCATATTCAGGTAGCCTTTACTGACTTTGTTACAGCCTCAGACTCTTGTTTCTGAAAATCTCTTATAACAGGAGACCAATGATGTCTGAAGGAGTTGGACCTAGTCAGTACTTTTCTTCTTGCTCTGGAACTTAAACTGACATATTTTTTCATGCAAGAAATTCGACTAGAGCTCGCAACTGTACAGGCAAAATAAATCTTTCTGCTTTTGTGTTGATAATCGGCATGGCTCTTCTTGCGCATTATTAATTTTCTGCAAAGAGCAAATCTTTAGGTTAAAAAAAGCTCATGAAAAGAAGAAAAGAAGTACTCTCGTCCTTTTAGTTTAGCTTCTGCATGTTGTAAGGCAATCAGGTATGACAGCAATGGAAACTGAAAAAAGTGACATCGTAATGAGATATTTCTGTCCAACTACATAAAAAGCTAAATGAGCTAAATATTGACCTCACCGTCTTTATTCCTTCTAAATGTTGCCCAGAGTGGCACACAAGACCAAGAATTATTCAGCAGTCTAATAAGGGGAATTCTGCGTGCTTCCAGCTGGCCCTTTGTGAGCCAGTAACTAAAATGGATCATATTTGGGTACTAGATCTGGTTTTGCCCATAATTTACTGTCTGATCTTGGCTAGTGCCCAATAGCTATTTTTTTTATATGCATTTTTTATATGGCAGTTTTCACGCTGTATTGGAAAATCCTGCAGTCTAGCTTTCTGTGCTACCAAATAGAAAAGTGTAAACATCTGAGTAGTATCTAAGAGGAGCTACTACCGTTCAAACCACTGTGGCTGGAGAAGTCTTCCTTGTTCCCTGAATGACATTCTGCAGAATTTCCTTAAGTTATATTTTACTTCATCATATATCTTAGTAACTGAGATACAAATATATAAGGTACATAAAATACCAGATTCACTTCCTATTTCAGTACCTGAAAGTACTGAAACAGTGCAATAGGTAGGGCAGGTTAACTGCTTCCAGCCGCTGCTTAGGGATGCTAAGATCATAGGTGCACTCATGAAAGTTCATTTATAATGAATTTCCAAAGATATTTCACTTGAAATTACAATGTTTTATATTTTATATTATATTCTTTTTTTTTTTTTAATAACCAGAAAGAAGTAATCAGTGATTTCACAGATGAAGGGANGTATTTTCCTTGAAAATAAAATTTTTTTTATTTTTTATTTATTTTTTTTTTTTTTTTTAATAACCAGAAAGAAGTAATCAGTGATTTCACAGATGAAGGGACTCAGATTTCTTTTTTTTTTTTAGCAAGAAGCATTGGCATCATTTCCAGCTTTGACTGCTTTGAAGGATTAAATTAAGAATGGCAAGTATTTTAGTGGGGGCTCAGCTAATTGTGTATCTGGAGATGTAATGAAGCTCTGAAATATTTCTTCCCCCTGGGAGGTGAGTGCTGGTTATTACAATAGCTTACTTCTTTCATGCTTGACAGTTGAAGGGCTTTTTTAAATAACAGCAGGAAGTCCATAGCTTTTCTATGTGCTCCTTTCCTTTCGGTACACCGGATGCCCTGGCACCAGAGAGGCTTTGAAACCTTCTCCTGTTTCTTCAACACCTGATGGTGATTGTTCGACTGGAGATTTACAGCTGACCTGAAACTCAAAGCTTTCAAATAGCTGAAGTTACAGAAGGTTGAAACGGTGCTGGATTCACCGGAGTGATAGTGTTATCGGCATCTGATGGCCGCTGAACAGTGAAATGAGATGGTGATGTCTGCATTCCAGTGGTCAAATGTTCCTACCACCAAAGACACCACCACAACTCAAAGAAAAAGTTATTTATCTTCAGCACATGTTTGCGTATGTTTGAGCTCTAACCACATCAGTAACATGGCTTTAATGGAATATCTCCTGTGATAGTTTATCGCACGTGTAAGTACTTGCAGGATGAAGGCCTCAGCTAGTTATCTCTGAGGGGAAGCATCCCAGGAAGTCATGATCAGGGAATAAAAGAGACTTCATCCCTGTGCTCTTGGAGATGGTCCCATCCCATCAGGGCTGAGAAGAACCGATGAAGCCAAACGGTGTGAGAGCACCTCTGCAAAATTTCTGTGGCCTGGGCAGTGTTTTCTTTCACAGAATGGCAGCATCACAGAGTGGCTGAGGTTGACAGGCACCACTGGAGATAGTCTAGTCCAACCCCCCTGCTCAAGCAGGGGCAGCTAGAGCAGGTTGCTCAGGACCATGTCCAGTTGGGTTTTGAATATCTCCAAGGATGGAGACCCTACCACCTCACTGGGAAACCTGTGCTACTGTTTGATCACCCTCACATTAAAAAAGGGTTTTTTTTAATGCTCAGAGGGAACCTCCTGTGTTTCAGTTTGTGCCCATTGCCTGTTGGCCTGTCACTGGCCACCAGCAAGAATAATCTGGGTCTGTCTTCTTTAACCCCCCCATTAGGTATTTATACACATTGATCAGATCTCCTGAGCTTTCTCTCCTCCAGGCTGATCAGTCCCAGCTCTCTCAGCCTCTCATAGAGAAGATGCTGAAGTCCCTTCATCATCTCTGTGGTCCTGCATGGGACTCGCTCCAGTATGTCCTTCTTTCTCCTGCACTGCAGTGGACCCAGCACTCCTGATGTGTCTCACTAGGACGGGGCAGAAGGAAAGGCTCAACCCTCCCCTTGACCTGCTGGCAATGCTCTGCCTAATTCAGCCCAGGGAGCTGCTGGCCGCCTTTGCAGCAAGGGTGCATGGCTTTCAGAAAAGGTGCTACAGGTCTGTCAAAACCTGGGGTCCTTTCAGAGACCATAATTGCTCAGGCATTATGAAAGTCCTAAGTTGCACATAAAACTCTAAAACACCCCCTTATCTGTCCCCTCGTCTCCCCTCCATCCACTGTTCCTAAGAAACCAGTAGTAAGTGAGAACCAAGAAAAAAAGATGCAAGTTCTTTATACGAACAAACTTCGTACCTAATGTTCAGAAATTGAGGGTTTTGTTGCTACTTGCTCCTTTAAAGCCACAATACAGCATTTGAAGTGACACTGCGAAACTGCAAAACAAGTGTTCCTGCAATTAAATAAAAGGGGAGATAAGGTTGGAGGTGATTTAGGTCTATAGGAAGGAGAAGTTACTATAGATACGTAAAAGGAAAGCCATGAAGCTTTATTAACTAAGACATAAAAGGATTGCATCAGGGATAAGGTTCCCTGATGTAATAACAGTGAAAAAGGAAAAGTTATTCCAGAGATGAAACTAGTTCAACATCTGAACAATATTTTCAAACTGTAAAATACTCTCCTAGTAGTGATTCTTTCTCTCATTAGTCTTTCTCTCATTAGTCTTATTACTATCATCAGCAATGTCCCTGTTCAGATGTGAACACGCACTGATAGTAAGTCCCACATCTGTAAGAAAAGGCTTTATGTGGAAAAGGGAAGAATTAAAAAGAAAATCCTTTGGCAGAAAATGTCTTTTCTTCTTTAAAAAAAAAAAAAGGAATGGCAGTATTACTCTGTCAAAAAAGAACCCCAAATCTGGGCGAAGACGGAGTATAATTTATTTTCTGAAACACTAATAAGCAATAAGCTAGGAAAAAAGAGATTAAGAATGTCTTTGAGAATATTAAATTATGGTATCTCTTGAATTATCTTCTTGAAATAATTAAAATATTCTTAAAATTCCTTTAGTCTGAATTACTGTAACAGAAAAACAGTATCTAACTGTAACAGATATCAGCATCTCGCTCTTACTCTGGTATATACGGTTTATTGTAGTAAATCACGCACACACAGAGGCATACACAGGTATGTATGTAGTTATATATTTACCAGGCATTTATATTTTCATAATATTATTTTATATTCACATTTCTAACACAGCACAATACCCAATGTCCAGGAATCCTACCGAGTCTAGAAAGAATGAACTTGTGCTTAGGAAAAAAACCTAAACGACATTGCATAAAACTAGCTTGGCAACCTACTTTTCAGGCTGAAAAGAATACGTTGCAAACACGATTCAGAAGATCACTTGCACAGTTTTCCTTAAAATCTAAAGCGGTTATTTAGATACTAAGTTGTATAAATCTTGAAAATAAACAAACTGAACTAAGATTTCATTGGTACCCTATGTTGGTACAATAATACTGTTTATGCAGGTGGATTGCTGTCTACCTTCCTAACTTGCTATCCAGTCACGTAGTATAAAAAAAGACCTGCCACCCTCCCACCCCTGGTCTGTGTGTTTGCAAGCAAAATGTGCCATGAAAAAAGAAAACTCCTGAAACTACTATTTACCAGAAATCTTTGTACTTCCCTTTAAAGAGAAAGAGGTAACAAAATTATTCAAATTATAAATGAAAAAGTCTATCAAATTAATTAATATTTCTGTTTCCGCATTTAGGATCGTTCATTACAGTACACTTTCAATGTTGCTTAAGCTTTGGGCACCTTATATCCTGGAAATGTAGTAGAATGTTCTAGCAGACTCCTATAAATAAAAGATGTCTGTGATTTTTTTTTTTCACTAAGTCGCCCGCCCCAAACCTTAAAAATTACTTGAAGGTTTTTGCAGCTTATCAAGTTACATCAAGAAGAATGTTTTTGCTGCTATTTTATGAGCCCATAATATAGATTTTTATAAGACAATTTTGAACTAAAACATCTTCAATAAAACATAAAATAATGACCTTGTTAGGAGCAAAAATCTATAAATAGCAGCTACTCCTGCAATGCCTGTGAACAGGTTTCACGTACCATTGTGTACATAGTCATAATACAGACCAGTCAATAAAACAGGGAACCTCTAACTCTTTTATGCTCAAACAGTTTAAATGTTGGTTTTTAATAGCTTTTAATTCATGCTTTCTTCCTTCACTTCCATTTAAGGGGATAGGAGCTTGCAATATTAATGACTGCTCTTAGAAAAACAGTAGTCAAATATTTTTAGGTTAAAACCAATAGAGATTCTTGTGCAGGACAGGTTTAGTCAAACCCTTTATGCGACAAGATTAACACAAAAGATGATAGAATTGTTTTAAAGATAGCTTGTTTGAAAATTATCCTTGCTTGCATCTTTAACGCAACACTTGGGTTTCAGTTCTAAATCTGCACCCTGAAGCAAATCCCTTGCGATTTTCCAAACAGAAACAAAGTACTACATTTTTAAAGGATGTTCTTTAAAAAGTAGATGCGTTTCACTGTAGTGATTTTATATCAGATGTTTTAAAACCTGTGTTAAGGAGAAGCAGTCCTTTTGGCACCGGGGAAGAGCTGTTGAAATCTGAAGCTGCAGTTCGCTTGCGCTTGCAGAAATCGCTAGAGCTCTTCTCTTTCACCGTCTGTACGACGTTACAGCAAATGAAGATGTAGCTCTTCATTTCATTAAATAGATGGCTCTGAAAAATATAGCCCCCAAAGGACAGTGACTGTGTGTCGTTTCAAAACATAACACTAACTGTGCCAGTTCAAAGCAGATGCAGCAATGCAGGCAGAAACATTTATCAGCTTTTACATATCGAAAAAGGCAAGTGTCTGTGTCTGCCAGGACTCTGCGAGGAGCTCCCTCCCCATAAATACTTAAATACTGGTTTGATGAGCACTGGTATGTCTAATCCATGTGAATCCTAATGGCCAAAGGTACTTCCAGCTCCAAGTAGGTGAGTGGGCTCACCAGGCAATGCCCCGCTAAAGCCAGGACAGCTCTGGCTGGGGCTGCTTAATGAAGCGTTGAGGTGAGAAACCCCGACGGAGCTTCAGCAACGAACTGGGACGTCTGCAAACTTTCATGGGTCTTCCTTCTTTATTCTTCATGTTTCGTGATTGGTTTCCCAAGTCATGGAGTGCAGTTGTGGTATCTGAAGCCTTAAAAGCAGAGAACCAGCAGCTCAAAAAAGAATTATGAAAACACCTGAACCGTGCTATGAATTTGTTTGCAGCTGACATGATCTGTTTACGTGAATGATTTTACTGAAAAATAGTCACTTCTCAGGGTTCATGCAAACAAATTGAATTAGCATGGATGATTACAAGTAGGGCTGTGACAATGGCTCACTCCAGAAGCTATCGAAACAATAATTTGTGACAAATATTTCCAATTATTTGCTCAACTATAGTCATGACAGTTCCAACCTCTTACGTTGCTTAAAATTTATGACTTTAATAGAGCTACAGACTGTATTTAAATATTCATTTTAATAACGATTCTAGATACGCTAGTAAAAAAGGGCATTATATCATAGCAGTAGTAAATTAAGATGTAGAACTATATAAGGAAGTGCAATCCCTCTTTTAAAAAGGTTTTGAAAATAAACCAAAGAAATTTTTTTTTTCTATTCTTTTGTTGAACCTCATACAGAAAGTAGTGAGTTACTGAAAGTCTATTGTAAGACTCTAAAGAATGATTCAAAAAAGCCACAGAAACAAATATTCACCGTTATTCCTATTTGCACAGTTTACAAAGATGTGTACATAACTCTACAGACTTCATCCCCATTACGTTCTGTAGAAACTTCTTGATAATGGATATCTGCTTTTATATATATTTATACATATATATATGTATGTATGTGTGTGTGTGTGTGTATATTTATGCATTGCCTTGAGGATTTATACTGGAACTTATTTGTTTTAAGAGAATAGAGAAAATACTCATCCAATAGTCATGAAAGCCTTATGGTGGACTCACTCACCATCTGTTTGCTACAGCTGACTTTTAGGAAAAAACAGAGGGTAATACAGAAAAGTTTTATTGTAAAAAAAGATCGCATTTCATTAATCATATGAGTAGTATTTTTTTGTTTAGAGCTTTAAAGTAAATGTAGAACACACAATATAAAAGTTTCATTGGGTATAGAACCTATTACTATCAGTCACGAGCTACAAGACAAGAAAAGCTGGTTTTCTCATATTGTCCTCTGTAGACAATTGCACTTCTTCGTACCATTTACTCAAAAAGGTACATTTTCTTTTGGCCTCCTGGCATGTTAGAAACTTCTTTCAAGCACGTGGAACATCTTGGTTTTCCATTTCATTTCTCCACTGCATGAAAAAACAGAGTAATAGTTGGAGAGTTGTTCCTTGGAGAAGGAAGTTTACTGTGTGTTCATCTGAAACAAGCAATCTTGTGATGCAAGAGCTCTGTATGATAAATAGCATTTGGAATGAAAAGTTTAATGAGTACAGATATTATCAGAGTTGTTCTTTAGCCCCAAGTGAATATTAATGGCATGTGTTTTGTATTTCACGATACGCTTTTTGAGAACTCTTAATTAATGGAAAATAATTCCACTCTCAGAAATATGCAGTGCTTGCTATTGAGTAAGATTTTGTGTAAAAGTAATTTGATTTGAATAATTATTTTTTGGCCGTCACTGTGTAGTTACTTAGAAGACCTCAGCTAGATACTGAATATATTCAGTACTTATGGTTTTGTAGCCTTTGCTATCCTCAGCCAGCCTTGCAAAGGGCACTTTAAAAACGAGATGAAAAGCAATAAACATAAATAAATAACAATGTTTTTCTGTCAATATCTAACAACTCTGCTTTTGTACAGAGGTGGTAGTTGAGCTCAAAACAGACTGTGCCACTCTATTTCCTAAGGAAGCCCAAGATCACCAAATGGTCCTCTCAGTTATGCATTCCTTTATGAACAGTTTGCTTTTGTTCACTCTTGGGTTGTTTTTCTCTTAAAACCAGAGTTATGTTTTTTTAGATCATATCTATTTTCTAAATAAGCCCAACATCACCAAATGTCCCTCTTTTTTATGGGTTCTAAGAACATGTAGTCTACAATAACAAATAAGAGTTTTTAAAATACGACAACAGAAAGTGATGAACTGATAGGATGAGTTAGAACAAATCTGTGCCGCTGACAACACAAATAAGGATGTAGGAGCTCAATTCAGCCAGGCATTGTAAGAGCATGAGAGAAGAAAGCTATTATAGAGCTATAGCTAACTAGCTATAGAGCTAGTTAACGGATCATTTTGCTTTTGAATAGTTTTTGAAGGAAATAAAAAAAAAACAAAAAACACTGCCTAGAAGTATATTTTAGGCCAAAGCGACAGG
This sequence comes from Balaeniceps rex, assembly GCA_013401315.1. Classification (NCBI taxonomy): domain Eukaryota; kingdom Metazoa; phylum Chordata; class Aves; order Pelecaniformes; family Balaenicipitidae; genus Balaeniceps; species Balaeniceps rex. Next base: position 126,652 of record VYZW01012365.1, read on the forward strand.
CTAAGGTTTTAATTATTTTTTCATATTTGGAGAACATGATTTTCCTTAATTACTTTCAACAGAGCTCTTAAAATCTCTACTTACATTTTTAACAAGTTAGTTTTTGTGGCTTGAATGTGACAAATGCAGCTAGGATTAATCAGAGTGGTGCTGTTCATGGCATTAAATTCGGGTGTGTTTATCTCCCGGGTTACACAATCTGACATTGCGAGGATCTACAAGATACTCCCTGCCTTGCTTGATGTTGTGGAATATTCAACAAACTCCAGTTAGGCAGCTCATCTTACTCACTGTCTGAAGTCCCTCTTACTCACCATTGACTGGTAAAGAAGTTCAGAGAAGTTAGTCTAAACCAACCACATTCTTGCTTATTTCTAGGGTTTGATTCTGCCATTTTATTTATGCTGAAATGGTACTTAGCTGGCAGAAAAGCAACTAGTTCCAGAGTAAAATATGAACCAGAATAAACTAAGTTGGCAAAACATAACCAGAAAGTATCAAGGTCCAAACGACTCACATTGAACAGACCTTATTTCGCAACGCCTGACTCATTTTGAAAAGCACTTCAGCCATGAGGAACGCCGTTGAAGCAAAATGCCTTGTCAGGAAATATGTCTGCTTGAGATAGCTGCAACGCTGACTTTCGCTAACATGTGGGCACAACGTCAGTCACTGGAATTATCCACCAATCTAATCACAGCAAATTAAATCTGTGTGCATGTGCACATGCACACTCACACACAAAAAGATGGAGATGTTTCACCATAAACAGTTTTAAAATAGACAATGTTCCCCCTGGTTTATAAGTGTCAAGGCCATGACGATCTACATTCTATTCAAAATAAGCTCACTTGCTAAGAACTCTCAGTTAAATCACTACTGTGACTCCTGTATTTGGGTATTACGTGCTCTGGAAGCTGCCCAAAGACAATTAGAAAATGATAATCCTGTACAAAAGTCTCTCTAAGGAAAAGGATGTAAATTTGTAAATATTCTTTTATAGATGCACCAAACCCAGGCTTCAGGCAAAAACGACTGTGCGAGTGAATGCTACAGATGTGGGGCATGGAAAGTTTTCAAGCAGATTGTATGGTGACAGACTGTCTTATCCAAGAGTGGCAATTCTGTGTAAATAAAGCATGACAGAAAACTTGCCAGTATATATGTGCAGGAGAACTATGCTAAATTTAATCTTCCCTCCTACTACCTATATTCTATTTCTATGCCACTGCCTATAAAATCACAGCAGCACAGAGAACCATTGAAATACAGCAGCATAACACACCAGCAACCAGAATTTCTTTCATGAACATGAAAGCATGAAGCTATCTGTCTCATTCATAAATCAAACTACATTTTTCTGTAAATAATTGTAATAGAAACTCCCCTGCGTGCTGTTCTCGGTTTCCTAACAATATCCCTATTGGAAATTGAAAACTAAAAAAGGCCTCATATGTGTCAACCTCCTCTTTGATGCAAAAAGAAAGGAAGCAAATCTGTGGCCATGCGTTGCCCCTCGGCGTTTGCACATCCTGCTCATTGGCTTCTCGGTGGTACTTTAGGAGAAGAACGAGTATCGCCCTGGTCTCTGCCCTTGGGCAAGATGCAGTAGGGCAGAGGTCCAGTGTCTCAGTGCAAAATGTGGGCCAGCTGGGTGGAAATACCTCGTCAGTATTTAGCCTGCAGTACGCTTTGTTTCCCACAAGCTTCACTTGAGATGCCAGGAGTTGGTAAAGTACGTGGCAGGATGCTATCTACCGCCTTAGACTTCACGGGAGGGATGAACTGTCGTTAAACAGGCTGTTGTAGTGGGAGGTAGGACCCCACCTGTGGGGCTGTCTCGGCCACCACTCTCTGCAGTGTGACAACAGGAGCAGAGAAAGTTTGGAAAGCCGTGAACTGCTCCTCGGAGACTCAAAACCACTTCTGTAATAACCCTCTTTTTCTATCACTCTGCCTGCTGCTCAGACTAACAGAGGCTGCTCAAACAAATAGAAATATTTTTATAGACTGTGAACTTAGACTTGTTCCACAAGGAAGTGAAATAGGGAATATTCAAAAAAATGGGAAAGTTTTGCGTTGTGAAGCTGCAGCTGATTATCCCTTCATTATCACGTTTTCCAGCAGTTTGTCTCGATAAGCGTGAAAACATCTGAACAGTGTTGTGGTTCTTCCAGCTCTTAGTCGCTGAAGCTCGTGATAGACTGCATAGCAACTCACTCACTTGCCCAAACTTTCTCTATTTACAGATTTACACTAGCCAATTTAAGATCCATACTTCGTTTGTAAGACAGAGACTAACTCTCCAGGTTACGTTTATGGAGTGCAACCAGGGATACAGAGGAAGGAAAGACAAAACTCATGCCTGGGAGTTTTTGGCACTAAAAGTCTTACACATGCACACAGATGAAAGCACTGATGAGTATTTAGTTTTATTTTTTTTAAAGATGCTGTAAATATACCTGTAGCATCTTATAATCACAACAGAAAGATATATAGTTGCAAAGAGTGATAGAAAGATGCTGGCAGATGTAAAAAGGGTAAGAAGTCCTTTACCATTTGAACTAGCCCCGAAGTCATAACTTTCTAGGTTTCTTTACATCAGTACTTACAGTAGTTGAAATTCAACAGATGAAGTCACACCAGTGAAAGTGCTGTGTGGCTTCTCTCAGACAATTTTAAAACATTATTCCAACATAACCAAGTTTAGAAGGGCAGAATGTCTGAGCAGTTGGCGTAGATAACACAATGAGTATATATAATCTTTGGTTATAGCTGTACAGCTTTGTATGGTCTGAGATGACAGAAGAAAAAGACTCTGTAAAGCAACCATTGATGCAAAGTCTACATTAATATTATTTTAATTACACAAAAAAAAGGATTTTAAAAAGTAATATGAGGGAGAAGTTAATGCATTTTTTTTTTCCTGAAACACAACTCTGAGAGGAGTCTTTGCAAATCAAAGTTCCTTCTCTCTCCTCTCACACACAAAATTCCTCTGCTATAATCCTTATTTTGGGCCTTTTGCCACAGATTGACATTAGGTAAATGCAGAATTATCACTTCAATTTGCAAACTGAGAGACAACAGGATTTGCTGACTGATTGAATTATCTTCATGCAGTCTAGCACTTCTGCACGTCAGATACTATTGTAAACTAGAAAATACTTCTCAGGGTATCACTTATGCAAGATACTGTACTGAAGGAGCTAAAGAAGTAACACAAACAACGTGTGTTAGAAAGCAGTACAGTTTGTGTAGTGCACATTTTTCAAACTTTTGGTATTTTTCCCTGTAAGCCTCGTACCGCATTACTTACGTGCTCCTGCTGAGATAGACAGGCTATGGGATTTTTTTCTTCCTCCACCCCCTACCTGTCAAGATATTCTTTGTTGAGCTTTGTGTCATGTGGCATTAGGAAAGCTTTGTTCTTAGAGTTTAATTCTCTTTTTCCAAGTCCGCTGTGGTGTGACATTTACAAACTAATGCACTTGCCCTTTATGTAGCCCCTAACATAAATCCCATGCCCAACAGGAATTACAGATCATTTTGCTTTGAGAAGGAGTTTCATCTGTGCTGAAGGAAATTCAGAAATAAACATCTATGCAAGACTTAGAGCCTTTTTCAACTACAGCTTTCTTCATGTACGCAACTGTTCACTCCTTCCTATTAAAGCGTATTTTCAGCATTACATTTATGGTTTCATTGAGGGGCAAAGGATCTTTCTTCATGCTCCTGAAGACAGCTATAATAAACAATTTTTTTTTAAAAAAATTTAAATAAAATTGATAATGTATTTCTGTATGTCAAGACCAAAATCAGTCATCCACCCAACAGCTTGTCCCTTATTTCAAATGTATCTTAGTTCTTCTAATAACAGCTACCCCCCTTCCCCATCTGAGTTCTTTTGTACTTCTCTGAACAGCATGGTTAAAATATGCTACTGCTATTTTCTTTGTACCAGTATTTTTTTTTAAACAGGATCCCACAAATAGCAGTAATTGACTCAAAATTTGCTCACACAAACTTTTAATTGGCTCTTATGGCCATTCTACTTATTTGTGTGACATAATGCTTAGGGTCCATTTGTGTCATTAGAAGTTAAAAAATGAAAGGGTGAAGCATGTCAAGTACCATAATCAGAGATAAATCGTTACCACTGTTCCCTTCTACGTAATTTCATTCCTATAACTAGGAAAAAAAAAAAAAGAAAAAAAAAGTGTTTTATTTAAAAAATATACAGAAATAGGATAGAGAAGTGAGTCATTCTAAAAACAAATGGAAATGCTTCTTGGAAAATGAAACACTCTGGGTGTATTTGAAACCTGATTGTTTGAAAGAAGAAGCAGCCTGTGTTTAACAAATGTTTTTCTACAAAGCCATGGTGAGTCTCCTAGAACATGATATTAAATAGCAGGGCAGCTATTAAAGATTGATAAATTGCTGTAAGTACATTTTTTTTATTTGAGAGCTTGGCTTTATTCCTCCTTGTAAATGTCTCCTAGAAAAATCACTGCAGAATAAGAAGTAGTTTATATCTGATTCTTATAACCTACAATCCAGAATGAAGACTTTTGGTCCAACTTTTAAGTAGCCTCCATATGGAAAGCTTCCTTTCATGTTTTTCACTGATTTTTGCTGAAAAATCAAGTGGCCCTTTTTTGCTCTTTTCTGCTGTTACAGTAGAAACCCAACAGGAGGTAACAACTGAGATTTTTCTCCACTTTAGAAAAAGCTTAGCTCCAAAAGAAGAAAAAAAGCCAGAGGTCTTCTAAAAATGGCCTGTGCAATAAGTGGTTCGAATCACTACAGCAACCCCTCGGTCATTTGTGAAGAGCAATATTAATTAAGTGCTATTGTGAAATTTTCATTCAAATTAAAGACATCATCATTAATTAAAGCCATCAACAAGGCTTGGAAATGGCGGCTCAGGACACAACTGCGCCTGCGCTTCCCCGTCCCGTCCCATCCCGCGCAGCCGCGCTGCCAGCAGAAAATAGCTGCTACTTCCAGGGCTGTTATGACATTAAAATCCCCTCCTATGATTTGTTGTAGCCACCTATAAGTAGAGTTAATCTGCTGAAGCACAAAGCTGAGCCCTCGCCTGCGACAGCCTGTTAGTATAAACAGGCTCTCCGGCAGCTCCGGTGATGTACAGCCCGTCACGCAGGTCACGGCGAGTCTCCGGTTTCACGGAGGGCAGCCTTTGCGCTGAAATGTACGGCTCGTACAGAAGCAGAACTACTGTGAGAGGAGTACAGGGTTCAGCCTGAGGAGAAGGAAGGGTTTAGGCACCTAAAAGTTAGACCGGCATCTGTTTCAGGTAACAGGGCGGCAGGCAAGGGAGCACAGAGCAGCAAGCCCGCTGTCGGGCGAGTGACGTCTGCACTTGGCTACCGAGCTCCGCTCTTGTCCATGCATCCTTTGGGCGGGATGGCTGAGGGAATAGTGAATGCTCATATTTTCCTACGGATTGATTTTAAAAGCAGCAGCATTTAGCACAGTCCTATCCTTGGCAGCGGTATATCCCTGAGCAGAGCGCTTGCTTGGCTTCCCCTGTACTGAGGAGGGCTTAGTGAAGCTGATAGGAACGGTACCTGCGGCTTTTCTGGATCCACCCTTTAGTTTCTGGAGCCACAGCAGCCTGAGTCTCAGCCGCTGCAGCCATGCTTGGAAATGCAACTCTGCTTTCCCGAGCTCGGGCTCCTGCGAGCGGAGGGGGAGGCAGCTGAGCGGGTGTCCAGGATTGCTCGGTTTGGTTTACCATTGCTGGTACCCATCTTCCCTGAGCCTCTCCTTGCATCTGTTGTCGAATTTGCGTTCTTGCTGCACGTTGCAGACATTCATCATTACAGTGGGGCTAATGTATTCCCACTCTCTGCCGCAGACTAAGTCTGTTTCTGCATGCTTTGTTTTATAGTGGTACCTTTTTCAACGAAGGTAAGAGCTTTTAATGATGATGCAGAGTATTAAAAATAGCATTTACTGCATTAAAGACCTGCTCAGCGTTTTCCTCCCAATTCTGTCGTCTTCACTAAATTGATTTTTTACTTTACTGCTGTGTCCAATCCTTTTTCCGCTGAAGTCCTGATGACTGCAACGGGAATGGGAACAGGGACAATGACAGGACACCTTCCCCACAAGAGAGTCATCCCAGTTTATGCTCTAAGAAAATGAGTGAGGGATGCAGAAGCCTCAAAGGATGATTCATGGTGCTTTTGGTGTGACTCTTGGAGAAAGAGGAGACATAAGCCACAGTACCAATGCAGGTATTATTTAGAAGAGTATTGCCAGTATGAGTTTGACTGTGATCAGTTTAATTTATTTCTATAAAGACAAAACCCCAACAACTTCTTGCTAATTATTATTCACTAATTATTTCCTCCATATAAATATGTTCTCCTTCAGAAAGTCTCTGCTCCCACGCTGAAATCACACTTCAGGCAGTGGCTGTTTTCTGCTCCGCTAACATTGTCTCCGTTCTCTCATTCATAAATATGCACATGCCATTTGGTATCAGTTTTCTGTTTGATGACACAATAAAAGTCACCTAATTAGGTAACAACAACTTAATGTATTGACTACATCCTTGTAAAACCACAAGAAATTTGTGGGACAGGTTTACTGCTGATGTTTTACTACCATTTGCTTTTATTTCCTTCAGTTGTATTTTGACCCTTAGCAATATTAGAGGTGAAATTCTGATCCGCTGTAGAAGTCAGAAGCAAACCTGAAATGACTTTAAGAGCATTGGGATTTCTCATCCAGTTCTCCATACGGCAGTAAGAGGAGTTGTTCTCATGAGAAAGCCCTACTAAAACAGCCCTCCGTGTGTAGTAATATTTTATACACAGGACGTGTGGATACACTGCTTTTTTTAAACAAAGTTAGAAGAACAATAGCAGTCTAAGTCAAGCACTCGGAGTATGGGAAATGCCAGAAGGGAGATTCTCTGTATAACTTCACTTCAGACCCCTTGTGTGCTTTGGTAGTCCTATTGGTTACTGGGTTATTTTTGTTCTTCCTCAGACCTCCCTGAATCACAGGAACTCTGGCAGATTAGCAAGCAGTTGTTCAGTATTTCACTGCGTGGACTTTGTTAAACATGCCCCCCCAATCCCATCCCATCCCACCCCACCCCATCCCATCCCAAATGCTATTTAAACACAGTTAAGAGAGCGCTTTATTTCCTCAGAATTTATATCATGGCACTAGTAATTGCCTCATAGTGTATTTATTCTCACAGGACCCATTATTCTCAATTTGCTCACAGAAGCTGGATTCACAGAAGTAAAAACGTCAGAGGGGATAATTTAGGGTGCATGCTCTGAAATACCTATTCCGAAATATCAAGACCCTGATTATTAGAGTTCAACGCCATGTGGCAAAAGAAGAACTCACGATTAAAAGGTTCAGTGATTTCAGATGCGAATAAGGTCCCTAATATTGTGTACATCAACATTATGTGCTGTGAAATATCTGAGCTCAGTTGAAATAATTAATATCATACTGGAAGCCAGTTAGTCAAAGTAGGAGAGAATTCAGCAACTTCTGTGTTATTCTTAATTAATTTTACAACTTGTTCTCCCAGTGAAGTGGTATAAATGTAAGTTTTGTGCAAACAGATCTATAGTACCAGGCACCTTCTAAGTATGTCCTTATAGAGACAATAATTCTTTAAGAAGAATAAGGCACTGGGATTACAGAAAAAACTCAAGTGTTCTCAGTAACTCTTGTGACTCATTTTTTCCTCTTGTGGAAAACGTTTTGACTCTAAAGAGCGCTTCTCTAACAATTAAAATGCGTTTCATTTAGTCAGCCATTTGTCAAGATGTTCTGCCGGATAAATATCAAACAAGGTATTTGCTGGATATGTGACAGATGTCTGAGCATTGGCAGTTCCTCCTCAAGCAAACTGGGGTATGGAGATGGTAACAAAAATGTTCCATTTGCCTTGGGAGATATCACAAAGGTCAGCTAGAAAGCTAATGGGGAAGGACAGTTCTGAGTAAAGCACAGTGTCCTGCGGATGTTCAAATGCTTAAATAAGCCATTTGTGAAGATGTAGCATCCCGGCCACTTGAAAAGGATATTCTCAGGCCCTAAAGTAGGACCACAACGAAAAGATGGATTTGTAAATGGGTATTACCTATGTACCTATAATTATCCATTGTATTTTATATATAATTATACATTTAACATTTAAATGAAAAGTTTTTGGGTGTGGTTTTTTTTTTCTATAAACATTTCACTGAAGTTTTGGAATGAAATATCTACAGCAAGAACTGAAAATAAAACAAAATTAACTTTGCTAGAGTACTTTCCTGAGTACTAAAGCCAAGTGAATTACAGAAAATAAACATGTCATAAGTAGCATGAAGTAAATTAGATTTTAATAGGATTTTTGATATAGTTTATGAACAAGAAAGGATTTTTTATGTTTACCAGAAATACAAGGGAAACTAATGACAAAATGAAGACCAAAAAACCCGGTCACTACACATATCTAGTTTGACTGGCATTTAACTCTCACACAGCTGGACGGTCGGTTGGTTTTACACTTAGGATAGACCTTCAGGACATCTGAATTTTATTTAGTTGTACATTATGTAAGGGTGTGAGGGAGAAGGATTTAAAACCATATAATAAATGTGATCTTCATGTTAAATGAGTTCACTTAAGGGTAGAGACGCAGAGACCCGAGTTCATTCCCACCAAAACTGCCAGCATATATCCCTTTGACATTAGTAGGAGCAGATGAGTGACCCGGTGGGCTTAGCATCTTGCAGAATCCAAATATCCTTGCATGGCTTGGATCTTGTTTATCTTAACCTATTTTTTCTTTTCAGTTATCAGATATCCATTTTCTCAGGCTTGAAATTCTCAGCATGAAAGACGACATCATAAGGCCTGAAGAGTTTGAAGACAGAGTAACCTCCCTAAAATGTAATGTGGTACAGATGCTTGCAACATGTCACTCCTTCAGTTCACTGGTAAATATCTATTAAGTTTTCCCTGAACCTTGAAATGTAGTCTAGCCACTCATTTCAGGCATCTGGGTAAAATAAATCTTAAATTGAAAGTTGACCTCATCACTAAATGTCATTTATTTATATTGGATTTCATCCTTTTGAGTGGCCTCTCTGTACATATTAGAGGATGAACAATTAAGGCCTTTGGTTCAGAGAAAGGAAGGGCATTGGAGGTCGCCAGCACTATGTATCAGATTTTAGCCAAGAAAACTTCTTTAAGTATGTTATTAAATCATGAAAATTACAGATTAATGCTCCACAAGAAGGCAAAAAAATGCTGAGTTTGCTTCTGGACTGTTCTCTGATGCACTGGAAGTAAGGCTGGAGGCTGGAGACGATTAATCTTGGGACTGAAATTTAAGGCAAAATATTTATGTGAAGGACCCTTAAGACACATTTCTCTATGTCTTTTTTTAACTTCTCCAGAAGTTCTTGTAATACTCAGAAAAATCTTTTGAATCATATTTCTTGTCTCGCACAGCTGTAAAATTATTTTGTTCCTCTTGGATTTTATAGAGCAAAAGTGTCTTCAGCGTTAATAAGAATTTGACTACACGGGTATTATATAAAATAGCCTATCCCAACCTTTCTTCACTCAAAGAACTCTCTAATCTTTTTGGGGAAAATAATGTAGATAATCTTACAATGTACTGCTTCTGCTCAGTGGATGAGCTGGAGGATTGGGGTGATGAATAAATAACGCACTTAACAATAACACTGAACATTTTTTCAACTGTCACAAGTGCAGTTACAAAAATTTTAGATGAGCCTTGAAGCCATTAGGAACTGGCTCCTGACTAAGCCTGCAGGTACATAACCCACTCCGGGGAAATAAATGTGTGCTTCTAGCATTTGGATTTTTGTTTTCTGTTGACCGTCACTGTACAGACCACCTTTGGAGGTTATGGAGCACACTACTGTGGGAAGAATAGGTTAACGAACACCGAGTGTGATGATGAGTATGGTTTTACAGTTCACTAACGTTCTGGATTATAAAAATGAAACACATTACATCACGCCATTTAGAAGTCAGACTTCACAGGAAACAAGTGGTCATACTGCCTCAGGACACAAGAGACTGCTCTGCCACAAGACATATGTGATGTATCTTCAGGACTGGAAGATGACCTTTTCACATCAATGAATTATGCAATGAAGACATGTCCTAAGGGTAGGGCTTATTAGCAGAACAAGGAGTTGAACCCAGGTCTGATTTGTCTTATTCTTTGATCATTTCCTTCCCTCAGAAAGCCAACAGATAAAGAAAGGCTGGAGCATTTAGCTGAGTTTAGACCACGTGAACATGTTCTTCAGCTCTGAAGCCATGGTAAATTTGGCCTTATGTAAGTGGATTAAATGAGCAAGTACTCATCTCTGAGCTGCCATAAGCCGTTTTGCTTCTGAGCCTCTTTCTCTTCTTCCTCGTGTGTACGTCATAGATAAACGCGCTGAGGTTGTGAGACTGCAGTAACTGGAGGCATATAGGTAAAACAGACATATTTGGATAATCCTATCAAATTATATTGATAACAACACTTTTTTCTGAAGCTAATATCAGAAGGCCCTTCTGGTACTCGAATACTCTTGAAAGCCAATATATTAGTTTATTGCCTGACTCTGTTAGCCCTTTTAGCCATTGTGGCTATCACTGCCCTCTGTGTATCACTAATTAGAGCTTTGATGGCACAGTAGCTTACTTCCAAACTTGAAAAAAGCATCTTAACCTTACACTAGGTGGAAAAAGTCACTTGGAAACTGAGTGCAGAGGCTGCACACTCAATTTCCGTAAGTTACCAGCTTCTAAACCTTTCTTTTCCCTGTCCAAATGTGTAAGGTCTCCAATAAAGAATAACAGCTTGCTATTCTTTCTTGTTAGACTGCTAAAAAAGTTAACAAAAAATCTTCCAGACTTCGTAAACCAATCAGGTTGCCGGCAGAAGTCCTACCAATTTCTCACACTGCACATTCACTAGTGTGCCCCAAGAACTCACCTTAAAACAATAAAACATTTAGGAGAAAAAAAGAAGAAAAGTTCATTTTATATCAAA